>ML321853.1:15647-239644 GCA_005239505.1 Nicotiana paniculata | reverse complement strand
TCACTTTAATTGGAAAAACCCTTTAACCCGCAATCCACAATATCACATATATCTTTTGGGGGGGTAGAAAAGGGGTGTGACAATCGAAATCAGACCCAATTTTTTCCAACAAATCAGAAAATAATTTCACCAAATCTGAAAGCAATAAACACTAGTTGCTTTTCAATTTCTTTTGACCCATTCATACTACAAAATCAGACCTGATTTCTCCATCTTCCTTGATCCAATGAGTTTATTTTTATGATAATGGGTGTAGAGTTTTCTCTAATACAAAACTTTAGAGTGTGATTGATAGTGAAAAATTAAAAAATAAACAAATATGTCGGTTTAATATGGAGCTTTGGAGTGCGATTTATTAATTTTTTGTTATGGACTTAATTTGGAATAAAAGAGGAAGAGAGGGAAAATGAATAAGGAGAGAAATGGAGGGNGGGGGGGGGGGGGGAGGGGATTACGGGGTGGCGACAATTAAGAGAGTTTTCTTTTTTTTTGTTCCCAAATAGAGATGTTTTATTTTATTTTATTAAATCTTATCGTATTCACGCGCTTCATATCCGTGCTTAATACGCAATTGACCATATCAGCTATAATATTACCACATAAGCATAGTCAACGGTCAAAAGTGTTTATTAGTAGCCATTTCTCAAGTAAATATGTTCAAATGGGAAACCTAAAAGTTCATATATCGACTTTATAAAGTGATGCAAGTTTAAGTGGCCAGAAAGCCATTTGAGTCTTTATATGACCAATCAATTTGAATATAATATTTTATTAACATTGAATGGGTATCAAAATCAGTTAAGTTTTTGTAACTTTGAATTTGACAAAAGATTGGTCTTGTATAACCGTTTCCTTCACGTCTAATTTGATAACCTTTCATTAACTTTGAGAAAAACATTTCTTTGATCTTAAATGATTGTAACGTTTATGGCATTGAATTCTTAATGCATTTTCACATTTCTTTCATTCCAGATGTATTTTCTTTGGACTATATATAAAGCTATCTACTTGTGTTCATGGTAGTAGTGTGAAAAATGTTAAAGCTTTTCTTCCCTTTTTTTTTGTGGTGGGTTTTCTTTTATACGATTTTTGTTGTTTCTGTTCCTAATTATACTAGAAGAGCTTGTTGAATCCTGGGGGATACGTAATAATATTCATCTCGGTATGGGCAAAATATCCTTAAGGACAATGTTTTTGACACGCCTCAAGCTAAACCTTTTATTCTCCATAGGCATCCAATTTTTTCAACAATCTTAAGGATATTTCTACTCTTTCCATTGAAGGATTTATTTTTAGAAATGGCTATTGCAGCTTGGCAATCATAATGCATCGACACAGAAGGTGTCGATTTTATTCCTAGTGGAATACTTGCCAAAAGGTTCTTTAACCACTCGGCCTCATTGCCAGCCAATTCCAATGCCACAAACTCATATTCCATGGTAGATCTAGCTATTATTGTTTGTTTAGCTGATTTCCATGCTACACACCGATGGTGAACACATAACCACTAGTGAATTTTGTCTCATCTGAATCAGAGATCCAATTAACATCACTGTATTCTTCTAATACAGTAGGAAATCCACTATATTTGATACTATAGTTCATGGTACCTCTCAAATATTTCAATCTCTTACTAATGCATTCCAATGATCATGACTTGGGTTTTGAGTGTATCTACTCAATCTACATACAACATATGCGATATCAGGTCTTGTGAAATTCAACAAATACATTAGGCTACCAATAATTTGAGCATATTTATTTTGATCTACAACATCTCCCTTATTCTTTTTTAATTGACTACTAGCATCATAAGGAGTGCTTACATGTACCACATTAAAATTATCAAATTTTTTAAGAATTCTTTCAACATAATGTTCTTGAGTCAACATCAAAATATTGCTATCTCTTATAATTTTTATGCCTAAAATAACACCAGCTTCTCCCATGTCTTTCATCTCAAAATCAGAAGACAAGAAAAATTTGGTTTTATGTACCAAATCAGGACTAGAACTAAAAATAGGCATGTCATCCACATAAAGGCAAATAATAACACATGTACCATCTACACATTTTGTATAAACACATTTATCTACTTCAATTGATGAAAAACCATCATTAATCAATACTTGATCAAATTTTTCAAGTCACTGTTTAGTTGCTTGCTTTAGACCATACAAATATTTTAGCAATTTACATACTTTATTTTCTTGGCCAGACACTATATAACCCTCAGGTTGCTCCATATAAATTTTCTCTTCCAAATCACCATTTAAAAATGCAGTTTTAACATCCATTTGGTGAATAAAAAATTTATAAATAGAAGCCACGGCAAGCAAAACACGAATTGAGGAAATTCTAGTTACAGGAGCATAATTATCAAAATAATCAACATTTTGCTTTTGGGTAAAACCTTTTGCAACAAGTCTAGCTTTGTATTTATCAATGGAACCATCCGAATTGAGTTTCTTCTTAAAAATCCATTTACAACCAATGAGTTTAGCTCCCGGAGGTAAATCAACTAAAATTCAAGTTTTGTTTTTTAAAATTTAATATAATTCTACATCAATAGCTTCTTTCCAATATGAGGCATCAGACAAAGAAATAGCTTCAGAATATGTTAAAGGATCATTATCCACAAGATAAGTAGAAAAATCATTATCAAAATATTTTTCTTTCGTTGGTCTTTTGCTTCTTCTTAAATCCTCGCTTTCAAAATCATTTTGAATAATTGGAACATGTGACATATTATCACTTGGAATAATAGGAGTATCAGAAATATTCTCAAATTTTAAAGAAAAAATATTTTCAAAAGATTCAGCATTTTTTGTTTCAACAATAGTATTGTTTTCAAGTATATTACTTTTGACTACTAAAAATCTGTATGCTGCGCTGCTTTCAACATACCCAATAAACATACAATCAGATGTTTTAGATCCTATTTTTATTTTCTTAGGGTCGGACAACATAACTTTGGCAAGGTACCCCCACACTTTAAAATATTTCAAACTAGGTGGATAACTCTTCCACAAGTCATAAGGAGTTTTACCCGTTTTCTTATAGGAAATTCTATTTGGTAAATGACAAGCAGATAAAATGGCTTCACCCTAAAGATTATCTCGGGCACCAGAACTAATAAACATGCTATTCATCATTTACTTTAAGGTCTTATTTTTCCTTTCCGCTACACTATTTGATTGTAGAGAATATGGCGGATTTATCTCGTGAATTATGCCTTCTTTCTCACAATAATTATTCAACAAAATAAATTCACCACCACTATCGGATCTAACTCTTTTGATTTTCTTATCCAATTGATTTTCTACTTCAGATTTATAAATTTAAAACTTATCAAAAGCTTCATCTTTATTTCTCAAAAAATAAAATTTTGTATATCTAGAAAAATCGTCTATAAAAGTCACATAATATTTTTTCCCTCCTCTAGTCATAGTTTGTTTCAAGTCTCCTAAATCAGTATGGATTAAACTTAATAATTCAGATTCTCTAAATACTGAAACACATGATTTCTTAGTTTGTTTAGCTTCAGCAAAAACTTCACACTTATCAATATTTGAATAATTAATATTTGAAATGAGACCTTCGGAATGCATTTCCTTAATATAAGATAAACTAAAAGGTCCTAATCTAGCATGCCATAAATTCAAAGAATCAATCAAGTAAGCAGAAGTACTAGCATTTTCATTCATAACATTGAGTACAAACAATCCATGGTTATAATAACCCTTGCCAACAAAATTATTATTCTTGGTCAACACGACATTATCAGATTCAAAAGAAACCTTCACCCCCACTTTTCCTAAAAATCCCACAGAGACCAAATTAGCTCGGATACTAGGAACGTGCAACACGTCATTCAATGCCAAAGTTTTGCCAGATGTGAGTCTGAGAAGAACTTTGCCTTTTCCAAGAACTGGAGTAGTCCTTGAATCACCAAGATATACAACCTCTTCTCCTTCCTCAACTTGGGTGTAAGACACAAAGTCTTTTTTATTATCATATATGTGCCTAGTGTAAATATCCTTAAGATTATGTCTTTGACACGCCTCAAGCTAACCTTTTATTCTCCATAATCATCCAATTTTTCCAACAGATACTTCCCACGATGTAGTTCCCTCTTTTCTAGTGATGGTTCGCTGCTCATGTAAAAGTATAGAAGAAACAGAAAAGGTAAGCTTGAGCTTGAGCTCTAATGGAGGAATTCCAGAAGATTTTTTGAAAAGAGAAGAAACCGAGATGTTCTCATTTGGAAAATGAAAATGATACATTGTATTAACAAAGATGAGTGCGTATACATAAGATACACATGTAACAAAAAATATATCTAACCAATCAAACTAACCTTGACAACAAAGCAACAGTGAGACTAACTAACTATACAACGAAATAATATCGTTTACATATAAATATCTCAATACTCCCTCTCAAGTTGGAGGTGAGTCCTTCATAACCAACTTGCTCAGAATTACTGTGTGTTTGACTCAAGTGCCTTGGTTAAAATATCAACCAGTTGATTGTTAGTTCCAATATAATGTAGGAACACTAGGTCTTCTTGTCATTTATCCCTCACAAAATGACACTCTGCTTCAATGTGCTTAGTCCGCTCATAGAATACAAGATTTTGAGCTATGTTTAGTGTAGACTGACTATCCCAGAACACTGTAACATGATTAGGGAAGGGAATTGTTAAGGCGGAGTGTCTTCCTGTCCACTTAAACTTGACGGGGTTTTAAAAGCCAATACATAAACTTTTAACTTTTCCATTTGAAGACTCGAACTCATTTTTCTCGTAACTAATAAACACATTGACCATTGACCGCGCCCATGTGGCATCAGTTGGTCCTAACCACTAGGCCGCATGAGGAACACGACGCACAAGGGCATCTAAGCCCCCTTCCCAACGCCCAAAAATAAGAAATGGGTTGTATTTAAGTGTCTTCTTATTCATTTCTTCTAAAATACCCTCTTCCTCCATTTTTTAAAATCTGAAGCTCCATTCCTCCTTGTAAAATATGAAGCTCCATTTTTAATTTTTTTCAGACCGTCAAAATGATGGAAATTTGTGGAGTTGAAGTTAAGTTTTGCATCACCTTGGATCAAACGAAGCTCGATCAGAACAAGATTAACAACTAATAAACAAAAACAACAAAATGAGTGAGTGATTATGATCAATTTTGGAAGGGGGTGAGTGATTATTATCGATTTTAGAAGTTTATATAGCACGACTGACTCACACCATATCCACCACCATAAACAAGTTCTTTTTGAATGTTGGAGAAGGGGAAAAGAATCTGGAAGATTCTTGAATTCAGCGATCGGAGAAGGTGAAATGAATCTTCCAGAATTTTGATGAAAATGGAGATGGAGGTCTTAACCGCGAGGAAATGACATCTTTGATGGTTGATGTAAACCCTAGGGTCAAATTCAGCGATGAGCAGATCAGTTCCATTCTCGATGAGGTTTTTTGAACTTATGGAAAGTTCATCAATGGCGAGAAGGGACTTACATATGATGGCCTATTGCGTGCCTACTATGATGGCCTATGGGCCTTACATATGATCCCCTCACTTTCCATATTCTTTTCACCTTCTCCGATATCAAAATTCTAGAATGAACATGGGAGGGTTTGGTAGAGATTAAAATGAGGGGAGGGGCGTCGGTCTATAGAATGAAAGAGGGGATCGGGGTTAGAGTTTTCGCACCCTTGACGTGTAAGACATCCAATATTCATTTGCTGACTAGATGGACATGTAAGGCCCCGTGAAATTTCACCTAAAAGCCGGGGCTTTGTAATGTCGCTGTTTGGAAATTTTGGGTTGAACAGTGTATTGGGAAGTTGAAGAAATTTTTTGGAAGTGCAGGGAATTTTCGCGATCTATTCTGCGATCGCAGAACTGATCTGCGGACCACAGATCTACCGGAGACTGAAGCTGAAATATGGGAAAGTTTTTGGACCATTATGTGTTACATTATGCGACCGCATAATCATTTGCATACCCATCACAGATCCCAACACAAAAAAAGTTCCGGAGGGAAGTTCTGCTGCGCATTATGCAACTGCAAAATAGGTCTGCGAACCGCAGATCAGTCGCAGATTGAGGCAGCAGTGTTCAATTCCGGAGGACCATTTTTTGGACCGCAGATCTGCGTCGAGGCTTCAATTTTCTAATTTTTTTACCTAACCCTATTTTGATTAAAAGCCCTTGGGGCTTGTTTTGAAGGCAAAAACTTGAAATTTTAGAGTGAGGAGAGAAACATTCTAGAGAAAGAAAGGGATGGTTAAGGATTTCACTATTCTACCTTGATCGAACCTTGGAATTTCATCAAAAGGAACTTGCCAGGGCTTCAAAGTGGTAAGAATTTCTTTTCCCAATTCTTCAATTTCGGGTTTGAGGTTGATTATGGGCGATGAGGGTAGATTTATCACATGCATGAAATAATAGGGATTGTGGGGAAGTTGTTGAAAGATATTGGGTGGTTTTGTTGTTGAATTGGTTGAGGGAAATGTTGGGTAATAGTTGTAACAACCCTTGACACATGAATTTCTCTAATCGTGCTTGTAATTCTCTCCTCCTCTATAGATTGACATCATTAGGAGTGTTTGGACATTATTGTTGCATTACCAAAAGCTCTTTCAAGGTATGAAGGCTAAACTCTTCTTCTAGTATCGGAATTCTTGAATCCTTGTAAAGTTCTATCATGTGTAGTCGAACTTAAATGCTATTGATGTGGGGTATTCAAACTAGTAAAAAAATTGATTCATTTGGCATAATATGTTAGAACCCTCGTGTGTAAATGATTCTCTATTTTTGACTTAATCATGCTATACCCCTTTTTGGGAAGAAGATCTTGTATGAAATCAATGTGATTACATACTTATTTCTCATATGATGAAACCTTACGAACTCACACTTGCTAAGGCCAAAGGTGCTAAATGGTTGATTTGAAAGGGAACTATTTTATACAAACTATTATTGTTTTGGGAATCCGAAGTGTGGCACTGTGAATACACCTCCACGCGTATACGTTTGGGTGAGGCGGCAGAGCCGCTTTGTGTAAAGTTTGTGGTATTGTGAATACACCTCCACCCCCATACATTGAGGTGAGGTGGCAAGGCCGCTTTGTGTAGAGTTTCTGGTATTGTGATTGCACCTCCACCCGCATACATTGGGGTGAGGCGGTAGGGCCGCTTTGTGAAAAGGTAGTTGTAGAGGATCCCCGACTTAAGAATTTATAAATGTTATTTAAAGATCTTGATAAATTTTATGTCTTTAACAACTATCTAAGCCCTTTTATTGTTACCATAATTCATCATAATTCATGTTGTATTTTCAAGTCCTTGAATAGGTGTTTGGTTTTCATACTAGTACTATTTGACATGTACTAACATCCCTTTTGTTGGGGGCGCTACATATTTAATGGATGCAGGTGGTTCCACAGCAGAAGGCATTGACCTGTGATAGCGGTACACTCTCTTCCCAGTTGACTTGGTGTGCCCTACTTCATTTCGGGGTCTTGCATATTTTGTTCCGAGTATATTATTTTTTTTGAGGTATCGCCAGAGCCTTGTTGACGGTACTATGGTTGTACTCTATTGTATATATTAAGGCTCCGTAGACACAATGTGGGTTGTATATATGGGTGTTGGGAAAGTTAAACTAATCTTGTTGTAATTTAATCACTTGTTTCACTTCAACTATGAAAGTGCATGTATTTTGAGACTTTATAAATGAAGTAACTAATAGTGTTGGAAATTGGTATTGTTCATGAATCCTCTTGGTGTAATTAATGAATGAGAGAGTTGGGTAGGAGGTATTGTTCAGGATTTCTCGGCCGGGGTATCTCGGTTGAGCGCCGGTGGCGCTCCCCATGGTCGAGTTGTGATAGGACACGTATTTGTATGTGTAATACACACTCACATGGTCTCCTGTTAGATGTATTTATTAGTTACGGGAAAAATGAGTCGAGTGTTCAAATGGGAAAATAGAAAGTTTATGTATTTAAAACCCGACAAGTTTAAGTGGCCAGGAAGCCATTCCAAGTTGTTAACTCATCAAATAGTATGCACATCTAAGTAAGCTCACCAAATATATTCCTTAAGGCTCCATGATCTGCTTCAACAAAGGAGAAGGAAATTGTCTCGTGCTTTTTGGACTTCCGACTAATAAGACTATCCCCAAGTAGTACCTAATATCCACTGAAAGATTTGCTAGAGTCTAGGCATGCTGCGAGTTTGAGTCAAAATATCCCATGATGGTGCAATCATAACTGTTAGACAAAAGAACCCAAGTGTAGGATTACCTCTAAGATATCTAAGTAAATGGTTAGCAGCTTTCATGTCAGTTTCTATATGTTTTTGCATGAATTGATTGAGGTGCTGGACACTGTATGCAATGTCTAATCTAGTATTTGTGAGGAAATTTGATTTCCAAATCACTATCCTACAGGATGAAGGATCTGCTAAGACTGCACCCTCTTTGGCTTGCAGTTCGACAGTGAGATCAAGGGGTGAAGTGAGACTGCTGTAATAAATATACTCATACTCTCTCAGTAGATCTAGGGAAAATTTTCTCTAGGAAATGATGACACCATCCTCTTTATAGAAAACTTCTAAGCCTAGAAAATAATATACTCTTTCCGAATCCTTGATTTTGAATTTGTCATGTAGGAAATTCTTTAAAAAAATGATCTCCCCTGAATCATTCCCAGTAATGATCACATCATCTACATAGAAATCAGTATAGATGATAGAAGAAATCAATCTTCTTATAGAATGGAGAGTAATATTTCAGATAGTGAACATATTCCTTGGAATATAGAGCCTCAGTCAATTTGACATACCATTATCTATTGGTTTGTTTCAATCCATATAATGACTTGTTCAATTTGCACACTAGGTTAGGTGTGTCAACCAATAGTCCAGGGAGGCAGATCTATATACACTTCCTCATGTAAATCTCATAAAGGAAGGAATTGCTTGCATCAAGTTGAAAGATACCCCAATGCTTCTTTATTACATTTGCTATGAGTGCCTTAATGGTGGTCATCTTCACAATTAGGGAGAAGATCTCAGTATAATCATCTCCATCTTGCTGAGTATATCCCCTTCACCACCAAATTAGCTTTGAATCTCTCAATGCTACCATCAACTTTATGTTTGACTTTATACACCCATCTACAGTCTATTATTTTCTTTCCATCAAGTAAGAGACTAAATACCAAGTGTAATTGGCATGAAAAGTCTCAAACTCTAGTGTCATAGCTGTTTGCCAAGAAGGATTCAAAGTTTCTACCTTATAAGAAGTTATCTCACTATTATGTCAAATATTTTGAAGAAGTTTCTGAATATCATGGAGGAAAGAGTTAAGGAAACATGGTAATGTTGGGCGAAAAAAGCATTAAGGGAGAAGGGAGGATCTTGAGCACTAGCAGTGTGTACATTAGGAAGCAAATTTGGTATGGAGTAGATGCAATCTTTCAAATGCACAGGTAGGTGGTGTTGTCTAGAGGATCTTATAGGTTACTGGTGGGTCTTAGTGAATGTTTGAGGACTGGTGACAGGTGACTATGATGGTAAAGGGTGAGTGAGTGAAGATGTAGGTGGTGTTGAAGTGTGTCCAGGTGATAGTGTATTAGAAGTGTCACTTGTATCCCCTAGGGGACTATGCGTAGAGTCAACAAAATGCAATTGACCATAAGACAAATTCACAACACAAGGAACATAATTGAATGCTTAAGGAAAATGAGAAGAAGCATCAAGTAACATACCAAAAGGAATATTATTTTTATGAAAAATCACATCCCAGGAAACATGTATCTTTCTAGTGGCCAGATTCAGGACTTTGTAGCCTTTTGTCTCATAGGGGTATATCACAAGTACATGAGAAGTGGTCTTAGGTTCAAACTTATCCTTATGAATCTTTTGTGTGGTGAAAAAACACAAACAACTAAAACTTTTTAAATGGGAATAAGTAGGGTTCTGATTCTGATGTAGGTTGAAGACAATACACACTCAGCCTAATATATCAAGGGCAAGTATATTGAACAAGAGTGCCCTGGAAATTTCAAGAAGATACTTGTGTTTCCTTTCTACTGCACTATTCTGTTGAGGTATATAGAACAATTCTTTTGAATTGAAAAAAGAAGGTGGAAATGAGTGGATGGTTAGGAAGACCAAGATATACAAAAGATTAGTAATTGAGATTATGTAAGTTATACAAGAGGATATTTCTATACGTAAGCGGAATTCAAATTGGATCATTATGAACAATCATTAAGGAGGCTTCCGATCTAGTTCAACTTGGGGCAATCACTTGAACAAGGTTAGTGTCACGACCCAAAACTCACATATCGTGATGGAGCCTATCTCAATAATAGGCAAGCCTCCATTCACAATAAACCCGCGGATTATTAACTTTTGAAAGCATAGTAATATAAGTTTGAAAGAAAATCCCATAAATACTGAAAGAAAACACTACAATTCAATACAAAATTTCCCAAAATCTGGGTGTCACTGAGTACATGAGCATCTATACAATAACACGGCCAGACAATTGAAGCACTATCTAGGAAATTACAACAATATAAACAAAACTAAAGATAAAGGAGGAGAGTCAAGGTCCGCGGATGCCAAGGAAGCTACCTCGATAGTCTCCGACTGATGAAGCTCCAGAAATCAGCAACCATCGTGCCCGAAAATACCTGGATCTGCACACGAAGTGCACAGTGTAGCATCAGTACAACTAACTCAATAAGTAACAAGTCTAACCTTTAGGCTGAAAGCAGTGACAAGCTTGAACAATACGGTCCAAATACATGATTAAACAATACGTAAATGACCGAAAATATGACAATAATATCTCACAGAAGCTCATAATCTTCAGGTACCAGTACAGAAATGTAAACATGTTTCCAGGTTTAACAATTAAGCTCAATACTGATAAAATATGCCAAATCCGAATGATACGAGGAATATGACATTTCTATATCTACATGCCAATATGCCTATCGTATGTGATGAAACACAATGAAAGCCTCGCGTACCCACACTTTCAGAGTACTTAACCTAACTGTGTCAGTTCTCACTCACCATAATTAATCACTCAGCATTGTATGGTACCTGCTACAACATGCAGCCCCATCCCATAATGAATCAATTGAACCTGCGTTCACTACTGGTATGTCATGTGCTGTAGAATTTCGGCACATTTGATACCAATTACATAGACTTTATATCATCTTTCAATGAATTTTGAGTCAATTCTTATGAAGTTGTGATGTTTTCCAGTGCATGAGGCCTGAGGACCCAAAAACACGGAAAAGAAGTCAAAAAGCCATAAAAGAGCATAAATGAGGCAATTATGCGGTCGCATAAATCATATGCGGACCGCATAACAATCGTAGATTGAAGCAGATGCTTTGGTAACTGAAGAGGTAAAAATGAGATCCATTATGCGGTCGCATAACACCTATCTGGACCGCATAACTGAGATCAATGAAGCTGAGAGGTAATTCTGCAAAGGAATATGCGATCGCATAATGGTTATGCGGATCGTATAACTAAAATGCGGCCAAGAACTGGGTTCAGAAACTTGAAGATTATGCGATTAATTTGAAGATATGCGTACCACATACGTGATCTGCGACCAGTATACGGTCGCATAACTGCTCTGCAGAGACATTTTTGTCCAATTTTGGCTCCGACTTTTAGCCCACTATAAATAGATTTACTAGGGTTTTTGTGGGTCATCTTATCTGAAAAAGAGACTACAATTGAAGGAATTGAATATTCATTATTTTGGAAGCTTTAGAAGAAATATTCTTGCACTTTTGTAAGCATTATGACTTTAGTTATTGTTCTATTTTTGTATGTTAGTAT
Organism: Nicotiana paniculata; assembly: GCA_005239505.1. Classification (NCBI taxonomy): domain Eukaryota; kingdom Viridiplantae; phylum Streptophyta; class Magnoliopsida; order Solanales; family Solanaceae; genus Nicotiana; species Nicotiana paniculata. Next base: position 227,748 of record ML321853.1, on the reverse strand, counting down.
GAGTGGCTAGTTTTAAATACTAAGGTTGTGAACCCTAAATGGGTGTAACGTTAATGGGTATTTACCATTGAATATATATATATATATATATATATATATATATATATATATATAATGTTTGGTTGATATTTATTCATTTCTCATGCTTTATTTATTGTTGGTTGTTGCAAATATTAACTAATTCCATTTTACTCTTCCTTTACTTGGAAAAGTAGGTTAGGGTTTGATAGAATTGAATATAAAAAACTCAGGGCTTTAAACCTTGTTTGATAGAATCGCTTAGGAATAAGTGGGTTCTATTTGGCATAAATTGGTTATTCTTAATTTCAACTATTTTCTATTTGGAAAAATCATAAAGAGAAAATACTACTCAACTATTGAAAATATTGAGTAGTCACTTAGAAATTATTTGCATCTCAAAGGACCTCATATTAGAAATATATCATATTAACACCGATAATATTCCATTCTATTAAAGGGGACACAACCTTGGTTTCTTTAATCAAATTAATTACAATCTCACAATATTATAGTCTTCTTTACTACACAAAATTATAACACTCTTTTTAGCTAACGGAATAGAATTACAATTTAAGTCAAGTTTCACACTATTCAAGTAATTTTTTCACACCTATTCCCTGTGGGTTTAGACCCCAACCTAGTTGGTTTATTATATTTGCCATCGACCACTTTACACTATTTATTAAGGTGTAATTTGACTGTATCAATGCATAGGGTACGACTTAGAATTGAATTATAGCGCCTTTAGGTAAATAACTTTAACATAGTAATCGGGTAGTAGGAGATGATTGTCTGTGCCTACTGAATAATATGAGAAACTCCCTATCTTAAGGAAGTGGCGAAGTATTATTTATGTTTCACGAGGTGATCCTTTAGGCTAAAAAACTTAGGACTCCCCCTCTCTTTATACAGTTAGTCATCTAATATAGATTGTTATAGTTATGTCCTTGTAGATTTGTATCAATTCTCCTTGTGTCATAATAAAACTCTTTGACCCTTTTTCTCTGCATTTATTTGATCATCTTGCCTAATTATAATTCACATAGTTTAAAGTTCGTCCGAGATCCACAGTTGTGGACCTCGAAGAGTGCCTAACACTTTATTTTTGAGGTAATTTGAGCCCTTACCCGATCTTTGGTGGCGTTGACTAGTCAAACAGAGTTATTTGCAAGAAGGTGCCCTAACGCACCTTAAAAATTATTAGGTGGCGACTCTTATTCTTTTAACACTTTAACTCCCACTCAAAAGAGTTGTCACAATGTCGAAACCGGCTTTCGCGAGAGAACAAGGCACGACAACATGGCGACTTTGCTGGGGATATACTTAGGCTCTTACCATAATGAACTTGGCTTATGTGGATGATTTTATTTGTTATGACATGAACATCCTTTCCCTTCTCCAATTTTATTTTAAATTTGCTATTACATGCATACCTTTTTCCCTATTCACCCTTATTCGTTTAAATCCTGCATGACATGCACATTCCTTCCCCGTTCACCTCTATTTTCTATGACTACTTTTTGTTGCTCTTCATTTTGTTTACGATTTCTAAATCATGCCTTTCCCATCCCTACTCCCTTGCGTGCTTTATTACATTCTTGCATGTATTTCATGGATTAAACTGACTTCTTTCTTTTGTCCTTCTTTCCTATGTTTACCTTACTGCTGTACTTACTGCTTCTACATATTTATCATGCAAATACTTGAAAACGTGTTATTATCTCTGCATAAAGTATGATCCATATCATACTCCACTTTTGCCAATTATCAACATAGTGGCACTTGATGCGCTCTTCCAAAATTACCCTTTTTAAATTGAAAAGGCTTATTTGCGGTAGACTAGTCGATCATCGGTGCAGTCGACGGTCCCATGCCTTTCCCTCTCAAGTTGTCCACTTGAGAGTACCTGTATAGACCTTTCTAGAAACCTTACTCCAATATAAAATGTACATGCATCAAGTTAAACCTAGTACGGGTTAAAATGTTGTTAACGTAATAGCCCGCTAAGATAAGCCTTGTCCAAAGCCTGCCGAGATTTCCATAATCCCAATGGGAGCCATCATGTTATGTGAATTACTTGGATAAAATATGCCAATAAGTTGATCGTTAGTGTAAATAGTTGAATCTGGAGGGGGAAATGGCTAACCTTTATTTGTTTTCCGAAAATGAAGCATGAAGTCCCCAGGTTCGGCATGGTCCAAAACATCCCACCTTTGTTACTTGACTGATGGAAAGACCTTGCGTCTTGCGATAAGAATCATGTGAGAAGAGTATTTGGCAACCTGCCCTCTTTGCTCAATATCCAACTGAATAGAGCTTTGATCGAGGCTGCTACTATGTTCTGGGACGAGAAAAAAGCGGTCTTCCGATTTGGTGACATAGAAATGACTCCTCTTTTAGAAGAGATAGGAGGTTCTGATAAGCTACCATGGGATAGTCCAGGATTACTAGTACCAGAGAATCGCACCCCTCACGATTTTCTAAAGATGCTAGGTTTTAAGAAAAATGATGAGTTTCTTTGTTTAAAGAAATCATATATTGCATTTGTGTCACGACCCAGATTTCCCACCCTCGGGAGTCGTGATGGCGCCTACTAGTGGAAGCTAGGCGAGCCAAACCTTAATTACCTTTTTCATTAACACGTTACCTCATTTAACAATTATCAACAATCGCATGTAAACAATGGAATTTAATAATAAAGCGGAAGTCTTAAATTATAGAAAAACTGAATAGAAATGCGGAAAATTCAACATAAGCCCCTACCCAAGACTGGTGTCACAATACCCACGAACTACTAAGAGTACTAAATACAATCGTCTGAAAGAAAACATAACTGTTTGTCTCGGGTACAATGAGATAACCGACTGAAATAATAGATAGAGGAGACGACAAGCCTGCGGACACTTGCAGGGCTACCTCGGTATCTCGCTGGACTGAAGGCCTGCTCCTGCACTACTGCTGCTATCCAAGACCTGGATCTGTGCAAAAGAGCACAGAGTGTAGTATCAGCACAACCGGCCCCATGTGCTGGTAGGTGTCTAGCCTAACCTCGACGAAGTAGTGTCGAGGCTAGGACCGGACTACCAAGTAAACCTGTGCAGTTCGAATATATCTATATATATACAACGGAAAAGAAATACAGGAAGTAACCAATCAATAAAGGAAGGGGAACACGCTGTTGGGAGATAACAGTTTCATATAGGAAATATCAAATAAAGAAAGGAACAACAAGGCCAAAATATTAATAAGGATCAGAAATCACAACTTGCACGGCATCACCCTTCGTGCTTTTACTTTCGTCCTCACTATACAATGTATAATGTAATCAATGTAAATCATGGCACGACATCACCCTTCGTGCTTTTTCTCTCGTCCTTACTATGGAATGTATAATGTAATCAATGTAAATCATGGCACGACATCACCCTTCGTGCTTTTTCTCTCGTCCTCACTATGGAATGTATAATGTAATCAATGTAAATCATGGCACGACATCACCCTTTGTGCTTTTACTCTCTTTTCTCACAGTATAATCAATGAATATCTGTACGGAATGGTACATCGTACGACACGACATCACCCTTCGTGCTTTACACTCTTTCCTGACAATATCAAACAATGCACGTCATCACCCTTCGTGCTTTACACTCTTCCCTCACAATAGCAAAAAATGCACGTCATCACCCTTCGTGCTTTAACTCTCTTCCTCACCCAAACAACAATCACAAACAAAGGGCAAGAGAGTAAACAAAATAGAAATAGAAGTCCCGGCAAGGGAACATCAATTAAACAATTAAATCCCGTCAAGGGAACAATAACAGTAATCTCAACATACAGTGCACGGCATCACCCTTCGTGCTTTAACTCTCTTCCTCACCCAAACAACAATCACAAACAAAGGGCAAGGGAGTAAATAGAATAGAAGTAGAAATCCCGGCAAGGGAGCAACATCAATCAGTTTCCATATCCCGGCAAGGGAGAAAATCAACAAACAACAAAACGTCCCGGCAAAGGAATAAACCAATAACTCTTCCTCTTTCTTTCACTTTCATCTCATAGTTCACATTATCACTTGAGCTAATTCTCCAAAGATTTAATTATCTCATATACCTTCACAATTTGTATTTCAACTCGAGCCAACGCTCCATGAAGTTTAACGATCACAATTCCTTTCACATACTCGTTACAACATATAAAAATCATCAATTAAGCATGGAAGTTATATCAAAAACCAAAATATTCGCAATATAAGGACTCACGGTCATGCTAGACACCCATGTATAGATACTCGTCACCATGCATATACATCGTACTCGACAATTATCAAGTAGCAAATAATACTCAACTCCTATTCCCTCAAGCTAAGGTTAGACCGAACACTTACCCNCCGCTTGGTCCAAACACGAGGCTCAGACCAAAACCCGATCACCCATACCCCCACGAGTTCAAATATATGATTTGTTTTGAAATCCGACCCCAAATTGAGGTTGAATTACCCAAAATTCCCAAAACCCCTAATTTCTACTTTGATTTCATGATTTTAGGCCTAGATTCTAGGGTGAAATCTTGTAAAAAGAAGTTAAGGAGTAAAGAAAATGAGTTAGAAATCACTTTCTAATGTTCTGGAGAAGAAAAAGGGTTTGGAAAATCGCCTCTTATGTTTTTAGGGCTTTGAAAAATGAAAATAATTGAAATTCCTGTCCATTTATACCCCCCTCAGGTCCCCCACCGCGGACCACGAAAAATGGACCGTGGCCGCGCTAGGAAAGGACAAGAAAAGCTAAAGAAAATCAAGAAAAATGATTGCAGTGACATTCTTTAGTATTTTGGCCATAACTTTCTCTACAGATGTCCAAATTACGATTTATTTACCTTTATGGAAACTAGACACAAAGGGATACAACTTTCATATTTGAATCATCTCAAAATTTCTTGTAGATAAAAAGATATAGGCCTCCGAAATTGGACCAGTGGCCCAGCTCCTCCACCGCGGACCACGAAAAAACGATCGCGGCCGCGAAGCCCTCAGCGCGGTCCGCGAAAAAGGACCGCGGGTCTCGGTGGTAAGTTCAGAGATCTGAGTTCTGTGACCTCCAACAACTATATTTTAAGCTTAAAGACCTCCCGGGACCTACCCGAAACTCACCCGAGCCCTCGGAACCTCAAACCCAATGTACACACGACCTCAAAATCATCCTACGGACTTATTCGAGTAATGAAACCACCAAAATAACATAAAAAAAATGAATCAAACCTCAAAATCACTAGTTTTTCTTCAAACTTCATAAACTTTAAAATTTAGAGTTTTAAGTCCGAAACACGTCAAACGATGCCCAATTTCAACCAAACTTCACAGAAATATCTTAAACCACATATAAGACCTGTACCGGGCGCCGGAACCAAAATACGGTCCCGATACCAACACACTCTAACCAATTTTCATTTCACTTTTCTTTATAAATTTCAGAAAAATAATTTTACTCAAAAATTCATTTCTCGGGCTTGGGACCTCGGAATTCGATTCCGGGCATACGCCCAAGTCCCATATTTTCCTACGGACCCTCCGGGACCGTCAAAACGGGTCCAGGTCCGGGTCCGTTTACCCAAAATATTGACCAGAGTCAAATTTACTCATTTTAATATAAAATATTTAGCATTTTTCACAGAATTTCATATTTAAGTTGTCCGGCTACGCATGCAAATCAAGGCAACTAAAGATGAGATTTTCAAGGCCTCGGAAGCACGGAAAGGGTAAGAAACTAGGTGATGACCCTTTGGGTCGTCACAATTTGAATTTCTTTATGAGCGTTACGGGCAGAGTAAATCATATCGTCTTCATCATGATGAACTCGCCATTACTTCATTAGGTTGGACGTATTGCCGGGTTTATGTGTTCATCATCTACTTCTTGGGATTGTTGATATTTCCAATGAAAGGGGTAAGACTCCACACTCGTTTAGCTATGGTTGCAAGAACTTTAATGGCAGGTATAGAGGGGAAAACCTACACCATCATCCCTGTCATCCTAGCCGAACTGTACTGCGCTCTAGATCGGTGCAAGCAGGGGTTCGTACATTTCGAAGGTTGTAATTAGTTATTGCAGGTCTAGTTATTGGAACACTTTCAGAGGGGAGAATATCCTCAAGAGCTTATGCGATGGCCATTGAATGACTACATAGCTTACCACCATCCAAAGAAAATGACATTCATCCTAGATAGGTTCGCTCAACCTGGAAGCATTATAAGTTGGGTCCGTTTCTTCAGCAATTTGACAGACGAAAGGTACATTGGATGTTTGAGTGGTTTCCTAGCAGTGAGTTCATCATCAGTTCAAGGGATACTACTCATTTGGTGTTGATAGGGTATCCCTATGCTCCTATAAGGGTAATGAGACAATAAGGAAGAAAACAAGTCATACCTCGAGTTTCCGACATGGTCAAGTACAAGGCAGACTTCAAAGGGGACATCATTCCTTTCAAATTTGAGGCACAACATATGTGGAACCATAAAGTCATTGTGTAAAAAGAGACTATTGAGCAAGACAAGTACCATGCTGGTCACGTGTATTTCTATCCATCATGGTTGGTAGATGATATAGCGGGAGACATCAAGCTAGGGGTCAATTTAGAAAATAAGATCATGATGCTGCTACTGATGCACAAGTCAAGTATAGAAGGCTTCGCAAAAGGGTTTTCGAGTCGGAAGCTAGGCACCTGGAACAACATAAAATATACATAGACGCTATAAATGAATGGAAAAGGATCTCCACTAATGCAACAAAAAGGTTAGAATATCTGGAACAGGGATTGATAGAGCTCTAAGGAAAGATAAGAAAGAGGCTTGCAGATTGTTAGAATGCAGATGGACTCGAAGGAGGGCATCTAGCAAGGGCTTACTTATTATTGGATATGCGCTGTGAACACCCAATTTTTGCCCTACAAGGAACTCCTAAAATAATCAAAAATAGTTTTAATAAATTTTAGGAACTTTTCTTTATTTAGTTACATTCCATGAATGTTTAATAATTCTAAAATCATAAAATAAAATAAAAATCATAGAAAAATGTTCGAATCTTGATTTAATTAGCATGTTAGATTTTAAACTTCATTTTTAGGATTTCGTTACATTATCAAATACATCTTCTAAAAATAAAAATTGCATTCGCAGGTTAATTAATCAATTAGTTACACTAGTCTATAACTAGATAAAATAAATACATAGGCTAGCCAAAATATAGATTTAAATTAAATTTGAGTCTAAAGTTGCTAATTCTACAAAAAGCATAAAAGAAGAGAAGGTTGTTAAGGCTAAATTCGCACTGGGCCAATTTTCATGGACCAATTCCCTCAAACCCACTCAAAACCCGCCTGCCTACTCGACCCGACCCGCCTCCCTCACCTATTAAAACAAACAAGACCCTCCCTCTAAAAAAGCCTAGCTATCAACCCAGCGCCGTTTCCCTCTTTTTCCCCTTCTTCCTTATTACTCATACACTGACAAAAAGGAGAACCCCCTAGACCCCTTGAGCGACGGCCGTCTCCTTCCCCTAACAACAGCGTTCACCTCTCTCCCTCTTCCTCTCACCCAAATTTCGAACAACCAGTCGCCGGCGTGTCACTAGCCCATCGTAGCCGGCGTGTCACTAGCCCATCGTAGCCGTCGACTCCTTTTCCTCTCCCTTCTGTTGTCTTTTCTTGATGGGTCTCCGGTGACGCTCCTAGGTCCAGCCAACTGAAATAAAGGCTAGGAAATTTAAACGAAGATCTAAAAATCATGAGGCTTAAGAAAAAACATGAAGAAATCTGGGACCTTTAAAGATTTGAAGAGCATTGATTTCAAAACTCAATTTCTCTCCTCCCTGGATTTTCATAAGTTGTAGAGGTTCAGATTTGTTGTTTGTTGCTGATTTCCCATCAGATTTATGTTGTTGAGCTTCGACCAGTTGTGTTCTTTTCCCTTATTTGGTTTAAATCCAATCTTCACACCATTAGGTATGTCTCCCTTAATCTTGTATTTTTTAGATTTGGGCTTAATATGAAGTCATGCTTGATTCAGATGCTTATTCTATGTTGATTGGAATTTGCTGTTTCAACCTGCTTCAGCATAAATACGTGTTATTTATTTTACTTGAAATGTGGTGAAATGACTAAATTTATCTTTCAAACGAGGTCCATAATGCTGAAACTGATAGTTTGCTTAGCTATTTAATCCTTAGATCTGTAATGGTACTTGGAAAATCAATATGTTTTTATTTATTTATTTTTTGGGTTGAGTTGTATGTGAAGTTAGAATCAGTTACCTACTATAGATGGGTTATCTTTGTAGCTATAGATTGTGGTGATTACTGCAACAGGATACGATCACAAGAATAAGGAAAATTACTGATGTTTTAGGCTTAACTCGAATTTCTGTTTGAGCATGCTAGTCCGTGACTGAAAAGTTAATTGCTATTTTGATTCATTTGGTTATTCGAAGTTTGCGACTGTTTAGGGAGTTAGTGGAGTTTCTGTTTACGAAGTTTTATTAATCATTTTAGTCATTTGTCTCGTTTTAAGCTTGGGGATAATCCAAATCCTTATTTAATGGCTACAAATCTGCTCAGATTTTCCTTATGTGATCATAGCATTTAATGAGTTGATCATTTGTGAATATGGGTGAATTTTGAACTTTGGCTAAATATTAGTGTCATGTGAGCAGTGTGTTTCATGCTAAACAATTTACTTGATTTGGCATGGCAATCATCTTAAATTCTTGACGTGAATTAATTGTACGTAGCTGTTTAGTCACTATGAATGAATCAAGTTTTGACTCCAACAATTCCTTCTCCATAATGTGTGACCTTTAATAATCTCAAACCTACAAAAATCAAATAATTCATAAACATCGTAGTCTGCTTTAGGAGCGATTAATAAATCATTGTGACTATGGGTACGGTTCCCGTGGCATAGTCATGATACGTAACCCCAAAAATCGGGTGTGCATTTCATGTGGCTTGACCATAACTTCGAAGATTAAAATAAACATGTCACGAATCGCGGGCACATTTCATGTGATGCGACGCGCAACTTGTACCAAAACGACAAGTGCACGCCATCGTTACTTGTCCTAATATAAATCCATAAAATATCAAAATGAATTGTATACATATCTTATAAAGTTAAAAATACCTTATAGTTGAATATCGCCTCAAACATGCCTTTTAACCGTCATGACCATATTCATGACTACGTAATCTACACTCGGGTGTGGCAACCCGTGTCCCCGACTTTACTTAAAACTATATTAAAATCACATGTTGTAATTGCGGGTGCATTTCATGTGTCGCAATTACGATGTGTCCAAAAAAGACAAGTGCATGCCATCGTGACTTGTTTCAAGATAAATCCATAAATGTTAAAAGCGGTTGAAAGTTAAAAAGGCTAAATGCACAATAGGCTAAAAATACGTAAATAATCAGATAACTTAGGCTAAATATTAATAGTTAAGCGACCGTGGTAGAACCACGGAACTCGGGAATGCCTAACACCTTCTCCCGGGTTAACAGAATTCCTTACTCGAATTTCTGGTCGCAGACAAATTAAAGCAGAGTCAAAATTTCCTCGGTTTGGGATTTTTAAAATAACGCGGTGTCCCGGAGCATCGTCAAAAATCTGGGTGGCGACTCTAAAATAAAATAATAAATCCCAAATCCGAATAATGTCACTTTAATTGGAAAAACTCCCTTATTACCCCTTCATTAATTCGGGGGTAGTGGGAAAAAGGAGGTGTGACATGTGCGACCTGGGGAACTTGATTGGAGTCAAAAAAGCTAAGAATGGAAAAGGTCCTTTTGGGACCAAGTAGATTAGGACATGCTATTTTTCACTATTTTCTAGCTTAGTTTTAGATCCCGGTTGTAATAAGGCCAAGTGCCATTAGTAACTTTATCTTTATTGTCGATTTAGTAAGGGTTTGATTCATTTTCGCATTAATGACATGATGCAATTATTGGCATCAATTTTTCTCCAAGTCTATGTGTCACTTAGGTCTACCTCATGCACAACGAGGTCCCCCAAATTAGGACGCGAATTTATTACATGATTTTGCAAAGCATGTTAATATTGCAAGCATTCTTTCAATACCCTTTACTACCTCGGTTACCTTTTGCTTTTTCTTCTTTTTGATTATTCCTATTCCCCAAGGTTGGTTCGTGAATACTGGCATTGTCAGCATATCACACTAGATCCAAAGGTCCTCCACCTCCTCCTCCACCAAGTGATCCTAAAGGCCAAAGCAAAGGGAAAGGGAAAATGGATGATTTGAGTGGTATTAGAAAGGATAACGCCAACATAGCAGAAAATGTCAAAACTTCAGATGGTTGGAGCACCCCGACACAGAATGAACTGGTTGTACGTCTAGCTAAAATATTTTGGAGCTACAAGGAGAACTTAAGCAGGTCCGGAACTTGGCAAACCTATCTCTTACTCCAAATGTCCCTGATATTAACCAACAAAATCCAAACACCCAGAACCAAGCACCACCACAAAACCCACAAAACCAAAACTCGCCGCCAAACCCTCATGCACCACACCAGTACCCCATATCTCCTCATCCAGTACCAACTCCGCAATAACATCATCACCACCCAACCCAATACCCGCAGACTACCACTTATCATACTCCCTAGAATATACCACAACCCACTCCTGACCTCCAAAACTCAACAAATGGTCACCCTTATGACCAGATCCCCATAGTGCACCAAAGCAACCCGATATATGTGGAGACCTTACCCCACACCCTACGACAAACCCTATACATACCCAAGTCGGCCGAGAAGGACCTGCTCATCAAGAATATGGAAGAACAACTCAAGAAGCTCTTTGGCAGAGTTTAGAATGTCGAAGGTGGTGAAGTCATTGAAGGTTTAAATTATGAAGACTTGTGCATTCAGCCAAATGTAGAGCTGCCGGAGGGGTACAAACCTCCCAAATTTGAAATATTCTATGGAATCAGTGATCCAAAAGTGCATCTGAGGACATATTATGACAAGCTTGTAGGAGTGGGCAGAAACGAACAAATTCGCATGAAGCTGTTCATGTGAAGCCTCACAGGAGACGCATTGTCCTAGCACATCAGTCAGAATCCGAAGAAGTGGGTGAGCTGGGTAAGCATGGCATTAGAATTTATGGATAGGTTCAGTTTCAATACAGAGAATGCACCAGATATTTTCTACATTCAAAATCTCAAAAAGAATCTAACAGAAACCTTCCGTGAATATGCTACCTGGTGGAGATTTGAGGTTGCAAAGGTAAGACCAGTGCTTGAAGAAGAAAAAATGAATAAGTTCTTTGTCCGAGATCAAGACCCGCAGTACTATGAAAGGTTGATGGTTATTCAGAACCACAAATTCTCCGACATCATCAAGCTAGGAGAAAGCCTTATTACAATCAGGAGACATCTAAGAAAAAAGGAAGTAGGTGCTGTCATGGTAGCCCAAGGTCCTAAATCTCCACTCACACACCAAACACCTCCACCCACATATCAATCTTCACCCCCAAATACCAACAACCTGCTACCACGCCTATAACACTCAGCCTGCACATTACCATTCACCTCCACCAGCCTGCCAAAAATACCAAAAACCACAAACAAACTTCGATCGCATACCACCTAGACAATGCACCCCGATCGTAGAGCCCATAAACCAATTATATGACAGATTGAAGGCTGTTGGTTATGTCACTCCCATCCATACCGTCGCTATGGAGAATTCTTCTCAGTGGATATCACCCAAACAAGACATGTGCCTATCATTTAGGCATGAAGGGTCATATAATTGATGAGTGTCACATACTGAAGGCCAAAATTCAAACATTGATCGACAACAAGGTCATACAAGCAAAGGAAACTGCACCAAATATGGGCAACAATCCTCTCCCAGATCAAAGAGGTGAGGGAGTGAATGTAATAGAGATAGACGAAGAATGGGACCTTGAAGGGTCAATTAGACTCATTTGGGAAAGGGATGATCCCAAAACATCTCTGGTCACCCTCACACCAGTTATGGTACAAACCCAAGCACCATCTGAGGTCGAGGTAACTGCACCCTTCACTGTGATGGTAACACCCACACCATCCTGCAAGTCCTATTCCATCCCATGAGGCTATATTGAAGAAGCCGGGAGAAAAGGGAAAGCAAAAATGGAGGAGACAAGTACGACACAAGGCATAAGCAGAACTGGCAGGGTCTACACACCTGAAAACTTGGGGGAACAAGCAAGAAAACCACATCCAAACCACCTATTGTCGAGACAGGTACCAATGACCTTTGGAGGAAAGTACAAGCAAATGAGTACTCTGTTGTTGATCATCTGAACAAAACTCCCGCTCAGATATCCATTTTGTCTTTGCTACAAAACTCTGAAATACACAGGAACACCTTGATGAAAGTGCTGAATGAAGCTTATGTACCAAACAACATCACTAGTGGGGAGATGGCCAACATGGTCGGGCAGGTACTGGAAAGCCACAAAATCACCTTTCACGAAGATGAGTTGCCACCAGAAGGACTAAGTCACAATAGGGCATTGCACATCACAGTGCAATTTGAGGACAAGTTTGTCGCCAGGGTCCTAATAGACGGAGGATCCAGTCTCAATATATGTCTATTGACCACTCTAAAGAGGTTCGGCAAAGGCCTGCACGAGATATGGATGGAAAGAATGAATGTGAAAGCATTCGATGGATATCAAAGGGCCACAATCAGAGAAATCAACCTCAACCTACAAATGGGCCCGACCTGGTTCGATGTCGAGTTCCAAGTGCTGGATATATCTACTACCTATAATATATTGTTGGGACGACCATAGATACATGTCGCTGGGGCAATGGCTTCTACTCTGCATCAGGCTGTGAAATTTGAATAGAATTATCAAGAAGTGATTATCCATGGGGATAGAAACAACCCTATCTACACCAATCAGACCGTTCCAGTCATTGCGAAAAGGAAGAAGCTGGTGGAGAGACAAACAATCGCATTGAGCGCGTCAATGCAATTGAAAAGGACAAATGGTGGAGCAATAAGATAGAAAGCATATTACTATGGACAGGGTATGAACCTGGCAAAGGTCTCGGCAAAAACCTCCAGGGTTCACCAAACCAGTACAACAGAAGATCATGGTACAACTTTCGGGCTTGGGTATGAATATACTTGGCAAGAGTACCAAGATTGGTCACCACTATGGCGTGGTCCTTATTATCCACTAGAACAACCTATACCATCTCCACAACAGACATTCCAACAAGCATACGTGATGTGGGGATATGAGGAAGATGAAGTCTTAGTCGACATGAGGAAGTTATTTCTGGATGAAGAAGATATGGATTGCAATGAAATAGTTGAGGAGGAGGAGGAATACCTTATCATTCAGACCATGAAAAGAGGAACCATTCTCAAGAACTGGACTCCTGCAACATCTCGGGCTCATCAATTTCCTGGGTAGCCTGGCAAATTAGCATCAATTGTTTTTTAAATAGTTTTGAGCATTTAAAACATTTTTAGCATTTTGTTTTGAAAGATTTTGTTTTAAAATAATTGCTCGAGTCATCGAGTCGTACTTGTTGACGTTTCCAAGATTTTATTAATGCATTCTATTTTTCATATTTATTATTATCCTTTACATTTCTTTTCAACGTTATTATTACCTATCCCAATGAACCTACAACTGTGACATGCAATGAGACAACACAACATAAGGATAGTGATTCAGAGGATTTGGAAGATGATGTAATACCTGAGGAAATTGTCAGAGAAGTGGAAAACTTTGAAAACAAGCCTAAGTCTAATTTAGATAAAACTGAGATAGTTAACCTAGGGAATTCCATAACAGTCAAGGAAACACGTATAAGTATTCACCTATCACCGTCAGAGAAGGACGAGTATGTCCGGTTCCTAAAAGAGTATGAATATATCTTTGCGTGGTCCTACGGTGATATGACTAGTTTGAGTACATCCATAGTGGCTCACAAGCAGCCTACCAATCCCATGTGTCCACCGGTAAAGCAAAAGCTCAGAAAGTTCAAGCCAGATATGAGTTTGAAGATAAAAGAGGAAGTCATTAAGAAAATCAAGCCAAGGTTCTCAAAGTGGTTGAGTATCCGACTTGGTTGGCCAAGATCGTGCCGGTTCCAAAGAAGTATGGGAAAGTTAGAGTGTTTGTTGATTACCGATATTTAAACAGGGCAAGTCCCAAAGATGATTTCCCGTTGCCCAATATACTCATACTGATCGATAACTATGCCAAGCACGAACTCCAATCCTTTGTGGATTGTTTCGCGGGATATCACCAGATCTGGATGGATAAAGAGGATGGAGAAAAGACAACCTTTATCACACCAAGGGGAATGTACTACTAAAAAATGATGCTGTTTGGTTTAACAAAATGCTGGAGCCACCTACATGAGGGCCATGACAACTATCTTCCACGACATGATACATAAAGAAATAGAGGTGTACATGGATGACGTCATCATCAAATCCAAAAGGAGTACAGATCACACAACAGATTTGAAGAAATTCTTTGATTGGCTTCGAAGGTATAATTTGAAACTGAATCCCGTAAAGTGTGCCTTCGGAGTCCCTGCTGGAAAATTTCTAGGGTTAATTGTCAGCCACCGAGGGATTGAGTTAGACCTGTCACGCCCCTTTTTCTGGCGAAATCAGGCTTTAACATGTGGCAACTCTTTTAAATGGGTATTAAGATAGGAGAGTCTCCACCTAATGATTTTTGAGGTGCGTTAGGGCACCTATTGTACAAATGAATCTGATTTAACTAGCCAAACATCACCAAAGGTCGGGTAAGGGATCAAGTTACCTCAAAGAGAAGGTGTTAGGCACTCCTCGAGGTACACAAATGTGGGTCCCGGCCGAACTTAAATTGTGTGGATTAAGCTGCGTGATCAAATAAGTAAAGAGAGTACTAAAATCTAAGAATTTTATTAGAAAGATCTTAACGTGAATATAGAGGTACAACCATTTTAATTTTACTAGAGGGAAAGAAAGAAAGGGGGGGGGGATCCTATGTTTTTTAGCCTAAAGGATCACCCCGTGCAACATAAATAATATTTCGTAACTCTCTTGGGATAGGGTGTTACTCATATTATTCAACGGGCACAGACTATCATCTCCTGCTACCCGATTACTATGTTAAGGTTGTTTACCTAAAAGCATTTAATTCAATTCTAAGACGTGCCCTACGCGTGCACTACCTGTCCCATACCTATGGCCCAGGAGATTTTGGACCTCTATTTGGATGGTTCTAGACCTTACCTAGGCTGCTCAAAAAATAAAGAAAACTAAGTGACAAACAAAAACAAATAAGTTTCTATATAAAGGCAGTTAGGGGCTCACATTGATCTCCACACTTAAACAACAAATTCACGTAAACACATATGCAAATTATATGTTTTTCGAACTAAGAACCTTAGGTCCTATAGACATGATTTCTAGGTGACTTTGAATTAAAGCATGTTGGCCGTTTCAAATGCAAGATATTGAAGATGATTATTGAAATCGCAAGTTTTAAGTTATTGGTCCTATATGTGTTGTGCTTAGGTGATCTATGTAGTTAAATGTAACAAAATCTTATGGGAGAAGTCCCAGAATTATTCATGCTCTCTAACAGTAGCGTACACGAAACAGTGTTTGAGTGGTTTAGCCTTAACCAATTATGGCGAACAATTATTCCCTATATGCAGGATCTCTAACGCAAAATACTTAGAGCTTATTTTATTGTCGTATCTTAATCCTATAAGCATATTTTCTAGGTGAACAATTCCAAGTAGAATAATTGGAATCTTATAGGCAGAATTTCTATAGACGATGCGAATTGAAAGAAGAATCAACAACATTGGTTCCTGTAGGCAGGTTTTCTTACAACTATAGAAGTAACGTAACTGCAGCATTTTTATTCACATTTGCTAGCAGGCAATGTGTGTGTGTGTGCTTCCCCTAACGACATGATTCCTATAGTGCACATAATGATTGAATAATACATATAGCAAATAAATCACCAAGTCCTATAGGCATATTATCTACCCGTTTTTGTATGCAAATATTAAAATCTACCTGTTTCCCATTTTTATTAATACCCTAATCGTTTATACAAAAGTTATTACAGGCCCAATAATGAGTAAGATACAAATGTTACACAAATGTGACGATAGGCCCACAAAGGCCCACAAAGGCCCAAATGAAATACCCTGAATTGTCTAGGCCTTCAGTAACTCTCACACATCATACCCAGGCCTCTAATAAGGAGCCATATTCAACACATGACCCAGAATCTATAAAGGATCCCAAAGTCGATTTATTTGACCATAACACCAAGTTGCACCATTTAAATCAACCAACTCAGATGTACAACAGATAATAGGAGGGAAAGGGATGAATATGAGTAGTTTTAGATTCATAGAGTGACTAAGGACCCAAGTCCTAGTGTGTTAGAGTTCACAAGAGTCTCAAATGGACCTCGAGTAGTGCTCACACTAGGGAGGTCAAGGATGAAGCTAGGTAGCCTTGGCTTCCAGCCGACTAAGAATGAGAACTCAAGAGAGGTTAGGTGACCAGTAGAAGAAATTAAACTAAGGTTGAGAGACAAAAACAAAGGGATACAGACATAGCCAAGTTGAACATATAGAGAAGATAATCGAACATGTCTTAGGGTTTAAGAACAAACTTAGCAAATATTTAGAAAACAGGTTCAACACTTAGTGCATAAACAATCCTACAATAGCAAAGTTAAGGGAAGAACATATTTGCAGTATTGATGAAAAGTATCATACACAAATTCATAATAAAGGAAAAGGTCCAAATTAGGCTAAGTGTAGGTCCTAGTGTTATGAAATAGTCATACTAATTTGGTAGCAGAACTACATTTAGACATGACATGGAAACAGATTATCACAACTACTGGTGAATCAAGGGAGCCAAAAATATGCTAAGGGTATATTGATAGAGAAATAGTCACAGTTGATAAAAAAAAAGTCTTGACACGGGATTAAAACATTCTACTTAGGCAAGATACCACCATAGAAATTCAGAATAGGATAGGAAGAGAGACTGGTGCCATATAGTAAATGTAAACATTCATATTTTGAACACAATTGACTAGTTAACTAAAGAGGATACAAATTATGCAGGTAAAGCATGTTCAAATAGCAGCATGGACAACCTTAAGCAAAATTAGACAACAAAGAGATGCTGACAAATGCAAAGGTCCTAAACAACAGTAGTTTGTAACACATTGTCTAGACGGACTTGAAGAGGATTTAATTTACTCGAATCAAGTTTAGGCATGTTTCAAACTATCAACATTAGGAAGTTAAAGGTTAAAGAGACCTAAAATTGAAGTAAATAAATAGAATTGCACACAAAACAACCCAGAAAACACATTAAGCTACTAACTTCAGAAGTGAAAACATAAGCAAATTGCAGATAAATAGGAATGAAAGTAACTCACCAGTTAAACGAATAGCAGTAAAGAATAAACATTCCAGAAAAACCTAGAATCCCAATGCGTCAAAGTTCCTAAGAGCTTCAATAAAATCCGGGCAATGCTCGCACCAAGAGCAGGTTGAGTTGTACGGTCTTAGTGGCCTTGGCTTTCAACCGGCCAAAACATAATGCAGAATAAGAGAATAACAAAACCCCAAATTTTAGTGAAGAAAACCTCGATTAAAGTCCGTCTCAAAGGGGAGTGGGGAGGGGTTTTTATAGTGACAGAAATTGAACCAGTAAATAAGGAACACTGTAATATCGAACATAAATAAGGAAATAATAACATGCAGAATCAATAAAAATCAGATTAGGGAAAAATTAGGTAAACCCTAGTTGACAGAAATCGGAGATTGGCCAGAAATCTTGGCTAATTGGACCCAATATAGCCTGGCCATGATGTATATAGAACGAGATATGGCCCAGATTCAAATGATTGAAATTGAACGAGCAAAATCGAAGAGATAGTAGTTGCTATATTTAGGCAAGTACTAAGTGATACCATGGAGAAACACCCAGTAGCGGAGAAACACTAATATGGTAACTAAATGATGGGAGAATCCCATTGTTGCTGGGATTAGGGGACGATTTGGAGAAGGAGGCGATTAGGGTTTTTTGGTGGGAAGAGGAGCGTTTGAGGGTGGCTAGGCAGAGACAATAGGGTTAGGGGTTGGGTTATAAGAGAAGGGGTTAGTTTATTAGGGGCATTGATCATTTGAGATCAACGGCCAAGATAGAAAGAAGAAGATGGGAGGGTCGTTCAAATAGGTATCGACCGGGTTAGGTCTCGGGGTTATTGGGCTTAGGTCATTGGGCCAATTTGGTCCGAAAATTGCTTTAAAAGTACGGCTAGCTCTTAAGTGCACACAATTTGTCAAAAAATAATTTATAAAAAATAATTAGTACATAAATAAAAATATTTTATGAACTAAAATAATTTAAAATAATTAATAGAATTATAAAAATATAAAATACTATTTTGACACAAATAGTATAAATAAGGAGCCTTTGTATATGAATATAGGTTATTATTGTAAAATTAAATAAATAGCTTAAAAATGTAAATATAGTTATGAGAAATGAAGTGAAAATATTATGAAACATGTATGAGGATGCAAAAATAGTAATTTGGATGACTAAGTCATCACAAATAATTTAAAGGGATAATTACTTAATATTTATGTAATTTAATGCAAGAAAATTATTTTAATAGCTCTAAAAATTATGGAAAATTATAAAAAGTGCCTGTAAATTAAATAATGATGAAAAATAATATTTTGAAAGTATTTATGCTTATTTAAAATATGAGGGCAAAATTGGTTATCAACAGCTGCCCCTCTTTATCTGGGAATGATGAAAGAGTTGTCAGGTAAAGAAATGATTACCAATTTTGGCCGAATGATGCAGTTTAAGAAATGGAGGCCGAACCTTAGTTCCTGAGTTGCCAACATATCCCTGGTGTTACCGGAATTAGGCCTTGTGTAGTTCTGGATCCAACGGTGAATTGAACCGATGGAGTTGTCATAGGAGTGGTCGTATGTTTCGAAATGGATTCTTTTGGGTAGGATAATATCAGATGAATTTATACAAAATCAAAAATGTGAGTCTGAAACGTTATGAATGTATCTCAGGATGAGTATCTGAATGGTTATAAAGTAGTGGGTAACTGATGGTGGTTGGTTACGTTTGAAACCCTTGAAGTATATGGAACGTTGTTAACGGAAACCGGAGTGAGGATTGCTCCTGCTTGGAGAAAGATCACTTCCTAAATTACCTGCAAAACTTAAAACATAGCACATACAAATATATACGGGTTATTGCGAGAATTGAAACGTGATGCAAATTACCTTTGGACCATGATGGTTGTCTTTGGACGGTGAGGACGATGTACTAAGACTATAACGTCCTGGGCCATGAATCATGTGATAAGGAATTCGCAGACCATGATATGATGTCCTCGGGCCACAAGGATGGTGCCCCTGAACCGTGACACCTTTGAATAATGATGTTCACTTTGAGAGATCCTCAGGACATGGAATGATGTCTTCCGGCTATGAGGATGATGCCTTCGTACTATGACGCCTTTGGACAGAATGGATATATTTTAGCCTGTGAAATGCAAAGATATGATGTTCGGTCATATGCGCAATGAAATAAGACAAGGCTTAATCTTGTGTAAGATGAGGGAAGTGTTTATCCCCAGGTGATAATGTCAAGTCTTAAATATCGTAATGGAGATAGTATTTAATATTGAGGAAAATGTAGTGCTTAGCCTTATGCGAGAAGGGAGGCAGTTCTTAGCCTTATGCATATAAAGAGACGATGCTTAGTCTCATGAAGGAAAGGCAGAGTTTAGCCTTATGCAATTAGGGAGGCAATGCTTAGCCTCATGCAAAGAAGGATACAATGCTTAGTCTCAAGCGGAGATGTAGAGTTTAGCCTTATGCAATTAGGAAGGAAATGCTTAGCCTCATGCGAAGAAGGATACAATGCTTAGTCTCATGCAGAAAGGCGGAGTTTAGCCTTATGAAATTAGGGAGGAAGTGCTTAGCCTCATGCAAAGAAGGAGACAATGCTTAGTCTCATGCGGAAAAGGCATAGTTTAGCCTTATGCAATTAGGGAGGCAATGCTTAGAATCATGCAAAAAAGGAGACAGTGCTTAGTCTCATACGGAAAAGGAAAAGTTTAGCCTTATGCAATTAGGGAGGCAATGCTTAGCCTCATGCAAAGAAGGAGACAATTCTTAGTTTCATGCGGAAAAGGCAGTGCTTAGCCTTATGCAATTTAGGGAAGCAGTGCTTAGCCTCATGCAAAGAAAGAGACAATGCTTAGTCTTATGCAGGAAAAGGCAGTGCTTAGCCTTATGCAATTTAGGGAGGTAGTTCTTAGCCTCATGAAAATAAAGAAACAATGCTTATTCTCATACAGGAAAGGCAAAGTTTAGCCTTATGCAATTAGGGAGGCAGTGCTTAGCCTCATGCAAGAAAACGATGAGTGATAGTAAAGTATTTCTCAGTTGGAGGTGCTTATGATAGATAATTTGTTACCCTGAAGGTAGTGACCATATGTCTCTGCAGATATTGTTGTCTTATTGTGCCTGCATCCGAAGAAAAATTGTGAGTTCCGTGGGGAGAGGTTGGTTCGTGCTTTCGTCTTCTTGCTTTGCCTTTTCTCATGTCTTGATATACTGTTCGAGTTACCCCGGGTAACTTCTGGCTTTTATAGAAATAATGTTTTCAAAAATATGCGTGCATTTGATGAGTGTCGTTATTTAAAGTATAGTAGCATGCAATATCAATTAATTTAGATGAACCGATGACTATGACATATTTTAGAGACATTGTAACCTACTTGCTTTAGAATTTTGAGGGTCCTCCTCAAAATTATGCCCCAGTTTAAATGCAACTCTTTGACTGTTCTACGTATGACGAAATTGACTGGACTTGCTTTAGAATTTTGAGGGTCCTCCTCAAAATTCTGTCCCAATTTTGATAATGGCAACAAATGAAGATTTTATTAGGATGTGACCGAACCCACATGGATTCCTCTGTATCCCCTCTTAAATGAGAATCTGGTCAAGCGTAGTTCAGTTACATGAAATGAAGAAATGTAAACAACCCTAAACATAGTATCTATTGACTGCGTCTGAGTTGATAGGTTTTGTCCAAATTTCTCCATCCATTTCTGCAAGTATGAGTGCTCCTTCTATTAGTACTCGATGAACCATGTAGGTTCCTTGCCAATTGGGCGAAAACTTCCCTTTGGCTTCATCTTGATGCGGAAAGGTCCACTTTAGCACCAACTGCCCCGGTGTGAATTGTCTAGGCCTGACCTTTTTGTTGAAGATCTGGACATTCTGTTCTGGTAGAGTTGACCGTGACATACCATATTTATTCTTTTCCCATCAATGAGAGCCAGTTGTTCATAGAGACGTCGTACCCATTTTGTATCACTGAGTTCAGCCTCTTGTATGACTCTCAAAGAAGGAATTTCTACTTCGGTGAGAATAACGACTTCAGTACCATAGACCAACAAATAATTAGTTGCCCCGGTTGATGTGTGAACCGTGGTACGATATCCAAGTAGGGAAAATGGTAGCTTCTCGTTCCATTGTTTGTTATTATCTACCATTTTCCTCAATATCTTCTTGATGTTCTTATTGGCGGCTTCTACAACTCTATTCATTTGTCGTCTGTATGCTGTGGATTTCTTATGCCTGATCTTGAAGGTTTCACACATGGATCTCATCAGATCACTGTTAAGGTTGGCGACATTGTTGGTGATGATTGATTCTGGAACCCCGAACCGACAAATAATACGATCCCAAATGAAATCTGCGACGACCTCCTTTACAACCTTGTAAAATGTGGCTTCAACCCATTTTGTTAAATAGTCTATGGCCAATGGAATGGACATGTGCCTATTTAAAGCAGCGGGTCCGATTTGAACATTGACATCCATCCCCCAAGCAGAGAAAGGCGAAGGTGCACTTATTGCATTGAGTTCATTGGGTGGAACTCGTATCATATCCGCATGTACTTGGCATTGATGACACTTTTGGACATACTGGATGCAGTCTGTTTCCATCGTCATCCAAAAAAATCCCGCTCTGAATATCTTCTTAGCTTAGAAAAAACCGTTCATGTGCATTCCGCAAGTTCTGGCATGTATTTCTTCGAGCAATATGGACGCATCCTTGGCGTTGACACACCGTAATAATCCCAGGTCTGGTGTCTTTCTGTACAGAATTCCTCCTCTTTGAAAGAAGTGGTTGGATAATCTTTGGAGTGTGCATTTCTGAGTATGATTTGCGTGTTCCGGGTACTCTCCTTTTGTCAAATATTCTTTGATGTCGTGGAACCATGGATTTCCGTCAATTTCTTCTTCAACATGAGAACAATAAGCCGGCTGATTATGAATCCCTATTGGCATAGGGTCGATGAAATTCTTGTCTGGGTGTTGTATCATGGAAGATAAAGTGGCCAATGCATTTGCGAACTCATTCTGGACTCTCGGAACATGTTTGAATTCTATCTTTGTGAATCTCTTCATCAACTCTTGTACATAGTACAAATATCGCAATATTTTGGTATTATTTGTGGCCCATTCTCCAAAAACCTGATGCACCAAAAGGTTGAAATCTCCAATTACCAGCAATTCCTGAACATTTATGTCAATGGCTAACCTGACTCCTAATATGCAGGCCTCATATTCTTCCATATGGTTGGTACATGAAAACCTGAGTTTTGCAGATACCGGATAGTGTTGACCTGTTTATGATACTAAGACTGATCCAATACCCACTCATTTGAAGTTTGCAGCTCTGTCGAAGAACATTCTCCAACCATCATATGCTTCGGTGATATCTTCTCCTACGAATGATACCTCATAGTCAGGAAAATACATTTTCAATGGTCCGTATTCTCTGTCTACGGGATTTTCTGCCAACTGATCTACCAATGATTGACCTTTGACCACCTTCTGAGTTACATAGATGATGTCGAACTCACTCAGTAATATCGGCCATTGTGCTAACTTTCCTATAGGCATAGGTTTTTGGAAGTTGTATTTTAGCGGATCCATCCTTGATATGAGATATGTGGTGTAGGCACAGAAGTAGTGCCTCAACTTTTGAGCTATCCATGTCAAAGCACAGTAGGTGCGCTCAGCAAAGAATACCGTGCTTCGTAGGCTGTGAATTTCTTAGACAGTAGATGGCATGTTCCTTTCTTCCCGTCTTGTCGTGTTGTCCCAGAACACAACCAAAATCCCCATCTAGTATGGATAAATAAAGTAGTAGAGGTCTCCCAGGTTCCGGTGGAACCAGAACAGGTGGTTTGGATAAATATTACTTGATTTTGTCAAAGGATTTCTAACATTCTTCAGTCCAACTTGTTACAACGTATTTCTTCAACATTTTGAATATTGGTTCATAGATCACAATTGATTGTGCTATGAAACGGCTAATGTAATTGAGACGCCCTAAGAAATCATCACATCTTTCTTGTTCTTCGGAGGTGGCAAGTCTTGGATAGCCTTGACTTTGACGGGTCTAGATCAATCCCTTGGTGACTGACGATGAACCCTAACAACTTTCCAGTAGGGACTCCGAAGGCACACTTTTCGGGAATCAGTTTCAAATTGAATCTTTGAAGTCGATCAAAATATTTCTCCAAATCTGCTATGTGATCTGTACCCTTTAGATTTGATGATGACGTCATCCACATACACCTCTATCTCCTTGTGTATCATGTCGTGGAAAATGGTTATCATAGCTCCTGCATTCTTCAGGCCAAACGACATTATTTTGGAACAATACACTCCCCATGGTGTAATAAAACCTGTCTTTTTGGCATCCTCTTCATCGATCCAAATCTAATGATACCCCACGAAGAAATCCACAAAACATTGGAGTTCGTGATTGGCACAATTGTCGATCAGTATGTATATATTGGGCAACGGGAAATCATCTTTGGGACTCGCTCTGTTTAAGTCCCGATAATCAACACATACTCCAACCTTCCCATCTTTCTTTAAAACCAACACAATGTTAGACAACCAAGTCGGATATTCAACCACTCTAAGAACCTTGGCTTTGATTTACTTAGTGACTTCCTCTTTTATTTTCAAACTCATATCTGGCTTGAATTTTCTGAGTTTCTTCTTTACAAGTGGACACATGGGATCGGTAGGTAGCTTATGAGCCACTATGGATGTTCTCAAACCGGTCATATCATTGTATGGCCATGCAGGAATATCCTCATACTCCTTCAAGAATTGGATGTATGCTTCCTTCTATGACTGCGATAGATGAATGCTTACACGCATTTCCTTGACTGTTTCAGAATCTCCCAAATTAATTGTTCCAGTCTCATCCAAATTATACTTAGGCTTGTTCTCGAAGTTTTCCACTTCTCTGACAATTTCCTCAGGTATTATATCTTATTCCAAATCCTCGGAATCACTATCCTTATGTTGCGTTGTCTCATTATATATCACAGTCGTAGGTTCACCGAAATTGCATGTTAATCACTCCTTTTAGGTTATTTCAGTTTAAGTAATTTCTTTTCTTTCTTCTTCTTTCTTTCTTTCTGATTTCTTCTTCTATTGCTGCCTCTAACTGTTGACTACTTTGAAGATTAGATTCTTTGCCTTTCATTTATTCATGTTATTAGCTGTTTCTGTTGGTATGTGCTTGGATTACCCAAACCCTCTCAGGTGATTGGAATAATGAAAATTAGGTCTTAAATAAGTTTGAACAAAAACCATTTCATGTATCCTTGTGTTTATTACTCTTTTCCTATTCTCATAGTTTTCTCCTCATGAGACAGAATCCTGTGTGTTGGTTTAGGATTACTGTTCTAGTTCGTTTTGTGTGATTTACTTTTGTTTTTGTTAAATCTCAAGTTAACAACTTGCCTTAGTCATTCTAAAAGCTTAGTAATATGAATTCCTTGTAATCCTGTCCATGATCCCTCTCTATGTGTTTTCTTAGTTCATTGATAGTTGTCCAGAATACTGATAGTCATATGGTTAGGAGTTTTATTTGCTTAAGTCATATGTCTGCTCATAATTTGAAATGTCAAAGTAAAGGTTTCTGGTCTTGAGTTTCTTGTTATTGATTGCCGTTAGTTAATTGCTAATAAGGTTCGTTGTTTGATTGATTATATGCCTAATTGTGTGATTAGTTGAGGTTAATGAGATGGAATTTCCTAAATTGTCCCTGCTTAGGTATCTAGTCAACTAGGTCTTAAACAATTAACTGAAACTATTAACCTAAGTTCAAGGATTTGAATTAATTAACCAAAGTTAATGTCTAGTTAACTAGTGAACCTAACTAGTGTTAGTTAACTAGAGTTACATAATAACCCAAGTGAGTAACCCTAGTTACCTAATGGTAAATATAGGGACTTCAAGGGGTATTTTAGGTGATGTAGATTAGGAAGTCAGATTTTTTAAGGGTAAAAGGGTATTTTTCTAAAGAGGAATGTTCTAGAATAGGGGAAGTTGTCCCAAAGATAGGGTTGATAGCTGCCCTATGTACTATTGAGTGCTGTTTTTCAGCTTTGGATAGGGAAATATTCAAAAGAATATCCCATTCCCAAATATCCTATAAATAGACCATCTTTTTAGAGATGAAGGGGTTACATTTTTTATACTTTTTGAGCTGCTGGAATACAAAATCCTTCCTATTCAGAAATACTGTTTCCATTTAAAAGGTTTTAAAAAGAAGAGTACTATTAGAAAAATCTGATTTCCTTTTGGAAAACAAGTTCATAAGTAGATAGACTAGTTCAGTTGCTATCTTCTCTTTTCTGAATTTTGGGTTTCTGGAAGTTTTCCTTCAAACATTCATTCTCAAGATTTCTGAGTGTATTCTTGCTGGACAGTTTGGTTTTCTTTGGGGTTTCTGTTTGCTGTTGCTGATCTCTCTTCTTTCTTGTTGTTCATTTTCATACTTGACCTTTATTTGGTCAAGTCTCTTTGCTATTTCTCTCTTAAAAGGTATGTATTAACTCATCTTTTCTTAATGAAATTTCTTGTACTGGAATCTTCTTCTTCTTCTCCCTGCTTAAACTAGCTGTCATTGATGAATGAGGTTATCTCTTCTGCTTTATGTAAATGTGACTGTATAGATGCTTATTAGCATATTAATGAACCTGTGAATGTGATAAATACTGTTTTGTTGTTGGTATTTCTTTGCTGAAATATTCTGTATATTTCAGGCCAAATGTATATTAATATGGTGAATACTCATAGTTCTATATTAAAAAATAAGGTGCACTAAGGTGTAGAATCTGACCTTCTCTATGGTCAGGTTCTCTCTATAAGTGTGCAGAAAATATTCTTTCAATTGAGTCTCTTTGGTCAATAAAGAGATTCAACAAGCAAGTCTCTAGATAGGTTAGTATTAGCACTAGGGTAGATGAATTTGACTTATTAATGCTCAAATTCACCCCATGATAGTGCACAAAAGTAGTATAAATGGCTGAAATTCACCCTTTAAAGGGTATACAACATATAGTTAAGAAGGGTTGTAGAGTAAAGAATCTGAACCCTTGTATGGTCTGATTCATTCTCTAAAAAGGCCAAGAATAGTCAAAGTGTCCAAATGAATACTGGTTGAAGTACTGGTATGGTTGTTAAAAATGTCAAACAAGGTTGCATCTCTGGGTTTGAATTAGACTCCTTCTTATAGTCAGATTTAATATAAGGAAAAAATGCATAAAACATGTTGCCTTTCTTTCTGGTGAACCTGTGATTACTTGTCAAAACCTGGTGGTTCATCTATGTATGATTATAGTAGTAAAGTTAGCTCTTAAAGGCTTCTGTGATTAATTTTATATCCATGAAGTCATAATAGAGTCATTAGCTAGCATTAAAGGGTAGTGAATCTGACCCTTTAAATGGTCAAATTCACCCCATAAGATGCTTATATATGTTGGTTTGGACGACTTAGATCTTATGTCACTATGGGAGCAGCATGTAAAAAGTCAAATCTGATCTCTGTAATGATCAAATTCATTCTTTTACAGTGCATATGAGTTCTGTATGGTCCAGTTAGGACTAAATGCTGAAGAATACAGATCCTAAAAGCATGAAATTTGCTGGCTTTCACAAGAGCAGCAACTAACCTTGTTCTTTTTATTTTCTTCTTCTTATTAGAATTTGTATATTTAATTAAGAACAATGTAACAGCATAATTACAGCCTTTTATATATACTTTTAGTTGTAATAAGGACTGGACTGTACACTTAATTTCAATTTTATTCATATTTTTTTCCTAAAATTCGAACTTACATTCTATCTATTCTAAAAATGACATTACGCAAAGAACGTATGTGAAATCTGTAAAAAATACTTCGCTGGATCTCGAAAAATGGTTGTCTCAAAGTTCAGTTAGAGTTTCGACATAAATAAAGTCAGTAGATTATCTTCCGTCTATTTTGTGTCTTATAAATCTGCGAAAAATCAATATATACATGTGTGAATTTTAAGCCTTTAGAAACTAGAGATTAGGTTGTTTTTAAATTGATAAGAATCACTGTCTCAAAAATTAATAAGATTGCCTGTGGTTCGATCTTTTGCTAGAAATCATATGAGTTCTGAAAGTAGCATGATTTTGCCTTGCTAACCCATTTCAAAATTAATGAGTATTTTGGATTTATGTTTAGGTCGCCTAAAAAATAGAAAATCCGTTGTGTTATGCTCATAAGTGTATGTATGAATGAATATGTATTTTGATTACCATATTTCTCTGTTTATTCATCAGACTGAAAAGTAAAGATTATCAGGACTTAGTTGGATTTCCTAAACTAGTGACCTCCGTATAAATTAGCCAAAATTAGGATTGGCCAAAAGAGTCAAATAATAACTTGGGCTAAATATGGACATAGCCCAAGATTTGTGTTCTTTAGAATTTAAGCTTAAACAATCTTCCACATATCCTTTAGGTTGAAAAATACATATTTAGGTTGAAATTTGGAAAAAGAATCAACTATTATCTCAAATTACCATAAACTACACTCGGGAGTGGCAACTCATGCCCCCCAACCCTCACTCCTAACAACTAATAAAACACATATAGCAACCACGGGTGCATTTCATGTGACGTGATTACCATGTGTTCAAAAACAACAAGTGTACGTCATCGTAACTTGTCCAAGATAAATCCATAAAATGTCCTAATTGATTTTAAAACTAAAATGTTCCTTCAAATAGAAAACATAAAGAATAATCAAATACCGCCTCAAATAGGCACTATAAAACCGTCACGACCATAGTCTTGACTACGTAATCTACACTCGGGTGCGACAACTCATGTCCCCGTCTGCAACTTCAAATTATATTAAAATCGCTTGTTGCAATTACGGGTGCATTTGATGTGGCGTAATTGCAATATGTCCAAAAATAAATAAGTGCACGCCATCGTGACTTGTTTCAAGATAAATCCATAAATATTAAAAGCGGCTAAAAATTGAAAAAGGTTAAAAAGCACAATGGGATTAAAATATGTAGATGATTAGATAATTAGGCCAAATATTAATAGCTAAGCAACCGTGCAAGAACCACGGAATCCAGGAATGCCTAACACTTTCTCCCGGGTTAACAGAATTCCTTACTCAGATTTCTGGTCGCAGACAATTTAAAACAGAGTCAAAATTTCCTCGGTTTGGGATTTTAAAATAAAACGGTGTCCCGGAGCATCGTCAAAAATCCGGATGGCGACTCTGAAATAATAATAACCCAAAATCGAATAATATCACTTTAATTGGAAAAACTCCCTTATTACCCTCACTGGTGAAAAAGGAGGTGTGGCAGCTCTGACGACTCTGTTGGGGATTTGAAACCCAGAATCTCTGGTTCAGGGTTTAAGAATTCGAGCTTAGAATAAACTATTTTATTTGGCTTTATTATCTGATTTTTACATGTTTAAACCTAACGTGCTAAATGTCACTTTTTACCGCTTTGATATTATCTGAACTGTATATAAACTATTACGAAACCCTCTTCCCTCTGAGTCTTCTAAATCATCTAGGAAGTGTGCACTTCGTGTGACTTCTTTTCTGTTAGAGTCATATCCAAATTTTAGAACGAGGTATGCACAAGTNCCCTCTTCTCTCTGAGTCTTCTAAATCATCTGGGAAGTGTGCACTTCGTGTGACTTCTTTTCTGTTAGAGTCATATCCAAATTTTAGAACGAGGTATGCACAAGTTGCAAAGCCGGTGAAGCTTCTGTATTCTCGGTACGCTACCCCGACCTCGGCTCGAGCTGTCCGCTCGGGTAAGCCTGGTCTAGAACAAAACCCCAGGATTCAAACTCAGATTGACATAACCTCATGCCGGATCCCTAGTAAGTGCGTTGTTTGCATCATGTGCATTTGACTTAGGGGACTCAACACAGGGGTTGGGTCCGTCTAGGATAGGTGAACCCAAAGTAAAAGACCATCCTGATGTATATTATGTGCTACTTGGAATTTTCTTGTTTCGGCATGCACGTTGACCGGCTTCTAGAATAGGAAAGAAAATCAAAAAACAAAAAAAAACAAAGAGTGGGAGATATGTATTTGAAATCCTGAAACTCTGTCTAAAAGATAGGAAATAAATGAATATTATCAAAAGTCATATTCCTCGGTTCCGTCACAACTGGCAGAACTACGCAGGTCTGATTCTCACCGGATGTGAGATCGTAGGCAAACCTCATCGGTCCCCCAATTTTCAAAAAATTCAAAAATATTTTCTTTAATTCCTCCCCAATAATATTAAAAAAGAAGATCCCAAAAAAGAAGAAGATATTTTCGTCTAACTCCTTCTTTAGGAGTATTTTCTTAGGAAAATGCAAACAAATAAAAGATAAAAGAAAAATAATTATTTTAGAACCCAAAAATACTTTTCATCCGAAAAAGAAAAAAAACAAATAAATCAAAATCCCAAAAACTATTTTTTACCTTTCTATTTTCCAAATCAAAAAAAAAAAATTCCTTTATTTCCTTCTATGGAAAGTATTCCTTTGAGACTCAATTTGCAAAAATTCAAAAATATTTTCCTTTAAATCCATCCTTAAAAAATCACAAACAAAATAAAAAAAAAGAAACGGATTTTAAACCAAAAATAAAAAGAATAGTTTCCTTCTTTCCAAAGTCTTTCTTATGTTAATTTTTTTTTTTAAAAATAAAGGTAAATAAAAATCAATAAATACTCAAAATCAAACATATCCTTCAGAAATAATAATCAGAAAACAAAAATTCGAAAAAACAAAATCTTTGTCTTTCTTTAAAAATCCCTCTTTTGAAAATGTAAAGGCAACATTCGAAATCCAAAAATATTTTCTTTATTCTTAAAAAAGAAAAGATGACAAAAGATGAAATCCAACAAAAATATTTTCTTCTTACTTTTGAAATTCCGAAAGTTCAAAACAAAAGAAAAAAGAATTTTTAAAGGTCTTTCATTAAAAAAATATCCACCATTTTTAGAAGTCTTTTGCCCATAACCCAAAACAAAGAAGAAAAAAAAATCAAAAAGAAAAAAAAAATCAAAAAATATTTTCTTTCTTCTTTAGAAGTCTTGATTTCTAATTTTTTAAAAAATCAATGAAAAATCAAAATCCAAAGTACTTTTTTGTTTATCTTGAAGTATTTTTCCCAAAAAATGCATAAAAAAACAAAGAAAAGAAAATCCAAAATCCAAAAAAAAAGATATTCTTTTTCTTCTATAGAAGTCTTTCTTTCAAAAATTAGAAACAAAATCCAAAAATGTTTTCTTTCTCTCTTTAGAAGTTTGTCTTTCAAAAAATTCAAAAAAAAAAAGCAATAAATCAAATTCCAAATATTTTCTTTCTTCTTTAGAAATCTTTCTTTCAAAAACAAAAAAAAAAAAGCCAAAAATACTTTCTTTCTTGTTTAAAGCCTTTCTTTCAAAAATTCAAGAAATAAAATAAACGAAATTCAAGAAGAAAAAAAAAGGGTTAGCTTTATTTACTCCATTTTCCATCTTCCCGAGCTACGCAATATCTGATTCATGCGGCGTTATGATACGTAGGCAATCACCATCGGATTCGATCATAGCCATAAACAAATTGAATAAAAGAGAAAGAGAGAAAAATTGAGCAAAAAATAAAGAAAAGACTGAAAAGAAAGTGAAAAAAGAGAGAATAAAAAAAGAGAGTGAAAAAAAAAATAACAAAGAAAAACAAAGAGCGAAAATAACAAAAAGAGAAAGAAAAGAAATCGAGATATAAAAAAAAAGAGGGAGAGATTAAAATTTGAAAGGAACATTTAAAGGCCGGGATGAAACAAGCAACCGTTCAAACACCTGGTAGAAGCGTTTAACTGTTAGCTGCATTGCATCTCCAATATACGACTTCCTATATGTTAAATGTCTCAAACTAACCAGGTCCGGAATCAGCAACCGCTGAAGAAAATAGAATGTTGCGTCGCCGCATGTTGGAAATGTGGGACGCCTGGTCTAATGGTAGGGAACCGCCGAGTGTAATCCCAGGTTTCCCTGAGTCGATCTCCAGTTCAGATGGGCTTTCCAAGATCCTTGTGCCCAACTCACTCTTCCCATGTGGACACTCTCTAATGCCGTCTAATGGCCCTGAAATACCTTCTATGGATCACCTCCAAGCGTCGGATTCAAGGGCACAACCAGCAATGTTCGCTGCACCACCAATCTTCACCACGGCACAGCCAACAATGCCCAAGCTTCGAGCTCGAAGGGTTGCATCACAGGCCGTTCAGAATGGTTAAGAGGGTTTGATGAACAAAAACGAGATAGAAGAGGGAGCTATGATGGCTTCGAGCTCGGAGGGGGCCTGCAGAGCATTCAACCAATAATACATGCTTCCTAACATCCCACAACACTATTATCCCTACCAAGATGATGCTGCATATGCCATGGCACCGCCTCCCTATGCGGTGATGAACGCGCAATATTATACACGACCACAGTATTATACTCGAAACCGAGATCCACCTCCCAGAAATGCCCATCCTTACCAAGATCCATATAATACCCAACCAAATGTTCCCCAATACAATCCTCGCCCAAGAGAGCCTTCAAAAAATAACCAGTTCACCCCTATTGGTGAATCATACTCTAGCTTGTTCCAAAAATTGGTCAAGATAGGTCTGCTGCAGCTAGTGGCCCCAAACCGGCCGAACCCCGAGCCCCCCTCGCACCGGGCTTATGCTAGATGTGAATACTACTCAAGATCAGTGGGACATGACACTGAAGATTGTTGAACTCTCAAAAGAGTAGTGGAATATCTCATCGAGGTCCAGGCAATAGTGCTTAGGGATGAATATGAACCTAATATGATGAAAATCCCCTGCCTGCTCACACTGGTCCGGTGGTCGGAATGATTTTTGAAGATGAAGAATTTGATCCGACACTGAAGGCCATTGCAGCCATTGCCGAGATAGAAGAAAAGCCAAAAACGGTCGCCAAGCCTGAAAGTTCCCCCATCAGATGGGAGTCTCAGTAGCCAGTCTTGCTATCCTTTCTGCGTCCGGATTATCCCAGGGTGTGATCCGGATGTTTTACTTTATTGTCTTACTTTCCGATGTAAACCCTCCTATCTTTAAAAAAAATCATGAAAATAAAAAAAACTAAAAAACGAAAAAAAATCAAATGGAATTAATATTTAATTTTCCAAGAACGGCTCTTTTCTTAATCTTGTCTCTTTCTTACTCTACTTTCAGTTCTGTTTAAATGCAGATTTCAATAACATGACATGCTTGCGAACTTCATGCCCAGATCCTAAAATGTTGTCAGACTTCGAAATAATGGATCAAGAATCAGAATGAAAATGAAGTTATGTCAAGGAGATAAAACAATAAATCGGAAAAACCAAAGGAAAATTGGTTCAGATTGGAAAGATCCATACAATACTACAAGAGTATTGCCGAAAGAGTGCGTTTGTACTTGGGGTACATCGAAGGAAATGTCCCTGAAACATTTGTCAATGCAGATGTAGTCAAAAGATCCTAAAATATTGTTAGACTTCGAAATGATGAATCAAGAATCCGAATGCAAATAAAGTTTGGTCAAGGAAATAAAATAATGAATCAGAACAACCAAAAGAACATTGGTTTAGAATGGAAAGGTCCATACATTACTACAAGAGTACTGCCAAAAGAGTGCGTTTGTACTTGGGGTACATTGAAGAAAACGTCCCTGAAACAACTGTCAACACAGGTGCATTCAAAAGGTACTATGTTTGATTCTCCATATAGTATTAAATGTTATCCGGTTGGGATGATGAAGGCTTTCATTCTCGCTACCCAAACATTATTACCCCTTTTGCCAACCTTTTGAGCCAGTTACCTTCCTTTGATTACCCTCTTTGGAACCTGAAAGTGTTATTAAAGAAACAAAAAAAAAGAAGAAAAAAAGAAAATCAAATGAAGAAAAAGAAAAGAAAAGGAGAACAAGGAAAGCAAAAGAAAGAGAAAACAAAAACAAAAAAAAGAGGAAAAATAAAACAAAAATAAAAAAAACAAAAACAAAAACAAAAGTTCCCTGAACTACGTTCGACTTGATTCCGAAAGGATACGTAGGTAGCTTCTCTCTGGGATTCAGTCACACAAAAATTAATCCCCCATTTCCCCAAGAGTTTAAGCTGGGGCAGTTGTTATATGGGAATTTCCAAAGTTGTAATTCAAATACAAATTCCTTCACCCAAAAGCCTGTTCAAGTCCTTCCGATCAATCGGCAAAGATGTCCAAATTGGGGGATACAGTCATTTGGATCTGATGCAAGCAAATGAGAGAAATTAAAATGAGAGATTCTTATCTGTGAAAACCCACACGGGCACCGTGAGGCGAGGGTAAGCAGAGAAATTGAAAATGAGAGAGTCTCGTTAGTGAAAACTCACAAAGAGCACTAGAAGGCGATGGTGAGAAGAGAAATGAGAGAGGTTAGTTGGCGAAAACCCACAAAGGGCGCCACTGATTGAAAAGAATAATGGGACACCAACATGGACACAATCCAGGGCAAGGTTTCTTGATCTTGGGGTAATAGTTGTGATGAATTTCTGAGAGTTGGACAATTTACACGGATCAGGCATCCAGTCCAAAGGGCATGTCATGTTCATTGAAGTCCGCATGCACTCCAGATAAGTCCTTCCTTCCCCCGAAAGGGATACCTCTCATTTAAATTCATTGTCCATTCTGTCATTTATTTTCTTTTAAATCCCTTTTGGTCTAACTCTGTTCCGAAACTAAGGCAAAGAAAGGATGGCAAGACTGATTTACAGGGTCCTCATTTGACACGGGCTAATAAGCAAAAGGCACCCAGCCTCGTCAGGGGCATCGAGTCGATCTCGACTGGCCGTAGCGGCCGATGTTTCAAACTCAAAACCCTTGAAAGGGAAAAAATCAAACAGAAGTGCCTATAAAGGCGAATTGAAGTAAAAAGTTAAGTCCCACGTGACNTTAAGTCCCACGAGACTAACCATTGCAGCAGAATTTGAAGGACCAAAAGTTCCTCCCCGATACTCCGGAAATCCAAAAGAAAAGCAAGCGAAAGGCCTACAAAGGCAAAATAAAGTTGAAATGTTGGGTCCCATGTGACCGTTCACCGCGACAAAATATGGAAAGCCAAAGTCCCCGGGTTTGGAAACGAAACCCAATCCCCAGTAAACAAGCAAACGACTGAGATTTTCGTCAAAGAGGCTGAGATCAAGCAGCTTGAAAAAATCAAGGCCGCAAAACCAACCACCGTTTCAAACTAGTAAATTGTTCTTTATTTGAAAATATGAAACAGGTGCTACTCAAAAGCAACCGTGCAAAAAGCAGGTGCAACAAAAAGGAATTGTGCAAGAGCTAGAAGGAGCTCTGCAACATTGACTCCAAAAAAAGAGAAGTTTTCTCCAAAAATCTTTTCCCGCATGCATAAAAAATTACAAAAAAATGAAAAAAAAGAGAAGAAGAAAGAAAAAAGAAGAAGAGAAGAATTGAAGTTGAAAATGACTCAAAGTAATAAGGGGCCTCCAATCCCCAATTACACCTTTTCCCGACATGGGTGTACACGCTCCCTAGTCAATGCCAATTAAGGGTATACATTCCTTAATTGATGATTTCTTTTCCAATTTAGGGTATGTATTCCCTAATTGATGTTTTTATTTTCCAGTTAAGGTATACATTCCCTAAATGATGTTTTGCTTTTTCAATTAAGGGTATACACTCCCTAATTGATGCTTTCCTTTTCGAATTAAGGGTATACACTCCCTAATTGATTTTCTTTTCCCGACATGGGTGCACACACTCCCTAGTCTATGCCAAATAAGGGTATGCATTCCCTAATTGATGTTTCCTTTGTCAATTAAGGGTATACATTCCCTAATTGATATTTTGCTTTTCCAGTTAAGGGTATACATTCCTTAACTGATGTTTTGCTTTTCCAATTAAGAGTACACACTCCCTAATTGATGCTTTTCTTTTCCAATTAAGGTATACACTTCCTAATTGATTTTCTTTTCCCGAGATGGGTGCAAACGCTCTCTAGTCGATGCCAATTAAGGGTATACATTCCCTAATTGGTGTTTCTTTTGCCAATTAAGGGTATACATTCCCTAATTGATGTTTTGCTTTTCCAGTTAAGGGTATACATTCCCTAACTGATATTTTACTTTTCCAATTAAGGGTATATACTCCCTAATTGATGCTTTTCTTTTTCAATTAAGGGTATACACTCCCTAATTTATTTTTTTTCCCCGACATGGGTGCACACGCTCCCTAGTCGATGCCAATTAAGGGTATACACTCCCTAATTGATGTTTTACTTTTCCAATTAAGGGTATACACTCCCTAATTGATGTTTTAATTTTCCAATTAAGGGTATACACTCCCTAATTGATGTCCTGCTTTTTCAATTAAGGGTATACACCCCCTAATTGATGTTTTACTTTTCCAATTAAGGGTATACACCCCCTAATTGATATTTTACTTTTCCAATTATACACTCCCTAATTGATTCTTTTCTTTTCCAATTAAGGGTATACACTCCCTAATTGATGTTTTACTTTTCCAATTAAGGGTATACACCCCCTAATTGATATTTTACTTTTCCAATTATACACTCCCTAATTGATTCTTTTCTTTTCCAATTAAGGGTATACACTCCCTAATTGATTTTCTTTTCCCGACATGGGTGCACACACTCCCTAGTCGATGCCAATTAAGGGTATACACTCCCTAATTGATGTTTTACTTTTCCAATTAAGGATATACACTCCCTAATTGATGTCCTGCTTTTCCCAATTAAGGGTATACACTCCCTAATTGATGCTTTTCTTTTCCAATTAAGGGTTTACACTCCCTAATTGATTTTCTTTTTCTGACATGGGTGCACACACTCCCTAGTCGATGCCAATTAAGGGTATACACTCCCTAGTTGATGTTTTCCTTTTCCGATTAAGGGTACACACTCCCTAATTGATGTTTTTCTTTTCCAATTAAAGGTATACAATCCCTAGTTGATTTTATTTTGCAACATAGGGTCTCCAACCCCTAGTTTTACTTTGAGATATAGGGCATCCACTCCCTAGTCTACAATAACTCCAGGTGCACTGCTCCCGGCCTTTCATCGCTTTCAATAACAAATTAGTGTAGATTTCCTTACAATAACTCACAAAATTTTCCTAGTGAAAACTGGGGCAGCAAATTTCGTTCGTTGTTTTTGATTTTGCATAGATTACAATTTAGGACAATGGATTCGAGACGACAAAAAGAAGACGTCTCAATTCAGAATAAAAGAAAATAAGAAAAGAAAAGAGTTGAACCCCAAAGTACAGAAGCGGAAAAGATGTGGATTGCTTGAGACAGATTGAAGTCACAAGCTATGCATGTCCGTTCTTGATCCGAAAATCTGAAGAAGATTGAACCAGCACCTATAACTAACAAGCATCAAGATTTAGATCAGAGTTTGTATAAAGAAGAAGCCAAGACTCAAGATCAAGCTTCAGAAGACTCATTAATAGGAATCTTGTAACTCGTAGTTGATAGGTTTAACTTAGTCTTTTTCATTTGATTTTGGTGTAATAAGGAGCTCAGCAAGCAGTAAGCGGCAACAACGACAGTGAACTCACAGCTGCTCTGTAGTCCCAGCTACCAAAACATCCAGAACCACATTGACCTGATTCCTTTATAGCTAAGGATATTTAGGCAACCTCTGAAGCAAGTTCGGTCAAAACTTTTTTAAAAATGCTTCCAAATGGAGTACCAAACGGGCAAAAATTACTCGTAATTTCTCACTTTATCTTTGCCCGAAAAATTTTCATGTTCTTGAGCAAAGAGGGGCAGCTGTGAACACCCAATTTTATCCCCGCATATTAAATACTCCTAAAAATGATTCAAAAATAGTTTTTTGTTTTTTCATGAATTTTAGGAGTTTTCTCCTTAGGTTGATTTTGCATTTATTCACATTATTTAGGAACATTAGGAATATCGCAAATCATAAATATCGTTCGATTCTTCATTTTATAGTCTTTTAGATTTATAATTGCATTTAAGAATTAATTATGTAGTTAAGTGCATTATCAAAGGGAAAATCACTATATATATATATATATACACACAGTCATTTTTTTTATATTTTTTAGATTTTGATTTTAAATTAATGATTTCTTTTTAGACAATTAATTAATTAATAAGTAAAGTATTAAAAGGATTGATTTTGTAAATTTAATTATTAAGTGTTATGATAGTTTAAGTGGTTAATCTTGAAATAGAAAGAAGAAGGAAAAAGGGCTGCTAAGCTAAATCGTATTGGGCCATTGTTTCAAACCCAATTATTACACAAGCTCAAATTCCTCTCAAATTACCTAAGCCCAAATCTGAAGCCTACACCCGCTAAGCCCAAATCGACTCTATGTTAAAAACCCCATTTCTCAAGACCTAATTGGAGGAAATCAGATCCCTTCCCTTTAGAACCCCAACGTCGTTTCCCTCCCCCCTTATTCTTCCTCACTCTCTCATCTTCAACACACACATAAGAGAAAAACCCTAGGAGCCGTCACCCCCAATTCTCCCTACACCCATGAAGCAGCCGCCACCCTAACTACTCTCACTCATCTCCTTGAATCCCACTCTCTCACACACACACACACGAGAAATCGGCTGGAAATAGATTTGGATTTTGAGAATTTAAACTAAGACCCAAGAGTTTAGGAGCTCGGGAAAAATACAAAGCAGCAGAGACGAGTTTTTTGTTCAACTCCGCTCTCCTGATTTCACAAGAGCTGTTGAGGATTACTTACTGCCCCTGCTGTTGCTTCGAAGTTGGCTGAGCTTTGTCCTATTAATTTCTGGCCTTCATTGGGTCCTCTCAAATACTGTTTTCCTGATATAAAGGTAAACAACATGAACTTTTATATGTTTCTTCTTTTCATTGATAATAAGCTGTTGAATCCTATCAGAAACTTGACTTTGTGTTTTCGTGCCGATTCCATGTTCTCTGCATCTAGATAATTAAATAGTTCTCCTGTGACCTAGCTTTGATCGATAATAGAATCAATTCCACTTAAGTGTGTAGATCCCACTGTTTATGATTGGTTGTGTATATAAATTTTTCACAAGTTGGGCTAAGAGTCTGATTTGGTCTTCTCTATTAGCTTAGAAGTTAATTACTTTTGTGTTTCTAGAATTTTTGCATGGGTTTTCCTCTATGAGCTTTTTTTTGGGAATAAGGATTGAGAATTCATATGGCCTTGTCTTTGTTAAAGGGACTTATAGAAAGATTGTTAGAGTAATTCTGTACATCTTTGATGTAAATAGATTTTTTCCCAATGCTTAGCATGAGCACATTCTGCTTTAATTTTAGTGGTTACTGATGTTGTGCCGGTAAAGAGTTCAGGGATATAGAATTCTACTAATAATGTTGTAAAATGATTTTCTCATGGAAATTTTAGAAAATGGTCCGGTCATAGATAAACTAGCCACTACAAGGTCCAACACAAAAACTGTACATTACTCGATGCACGAGTCAGTATTAATGCACTGCCCCAATAGACACTTGTTACAATTATGAATCAATTTTCCATAATCCGTGGCTTTCACAATAGTCCCAAACCGTAGAATAAATAATGTTCAAACATTCGTAGTTTTTCTTTGGGTGCGACTAACTAAATCATCACTGATATGATAACGGGTCCGTAGCATAGTCGTGATACATAATCTCCATTCGGGTGTGTATTTAATGTGACCCGACCATATCTTCGAAGATTAAAATAATCATGTCACGAATTGCGGGTGCATTTCATGTGACGTAGTTCGCAATATGTACCAAAATGACAAGTGTATGACATCGTGACTTGTTTCAAAATAATCCCATAAATATCAAAAGCGGTTTGTGTACATATCCTATAAGCTAAAAAAACCCTTTTTAGATAAAACTCATAAAACTTAGAGAGTAATCAAATATTGCTTCAAGTAAGCATTTTTAACCGTCACGACCATAGTCATGACTATATAATCTACACTCGGGTGTGGCAACTCATGTCCCCGATTCTAACTCAAAATAATAATAAAATCACATGTTGTAATTGCGGGTACATTTCATGTGGCGCAGTTATAACGTGTCCAAACCAGACAAGTGCACGCCATCGTGACTTGTTTCAAGATAAATCCATAAATATTAAAAGCGGTTAAGAATTAAAAGGCTCAGCACACAATAGGCTAAAACACGTAAACAATCAGATAATTTAGGCCAAATATTAACAGTTAAGCGACCGTGCTAGAACCACGGAACTCGGGAATGCCTAACACCTTCTCCCGGGTTAACATAATTCCTTACTCAGATTTCTGGTCGCAGACAACTTAAAACAGAGTCAAAATTTCCTCGGTTTGGATTTTTAAAATAAAACGGTGTCCTGGAACATCGTCAAAAATCCGGGTGGCGACTCTAAAAAATAATAATAAATTCCAAATCCGAATAATGTCACTTAAAGTGGAAAAACTTCCTTATTACCCCTCATTAATCACGAGTAGTGAAAAATGAGGTGTGACTGAGTTCATCAGGAAAGACCATTGGAAATTCATTCTTAACTGGCACATACTCAAGTGTAGGTGCCTCAGCATCAGTTTCCGTAATCGGAACCAAGTGGTAAATACACCCCTAGTTAATCATCTTCGTGGCCTTAAGGTAAGAAATAAACCTGCCCTTCGGCACCACATCAACCCCTTTCCATTCAATAACTAGGTCATCTGGAAACTCAAACCTAACGGTTATGGTTTGGAAATCAAGCTTAGAAACGCATGAATAAAGCTAGTCCATCCCCATGATCACATAAAAATCAACCATCCCCAATTCTATGAGATCAACCATGGTGTCATGGCCACGCACCGAGACAACACAATCCCTTTAAACGCGCACGGACACAACATATTCACATTTGGAGTAGATACAGAGAATGGTTCATGAAGCTTTTCCGATTTTATCCCAAATTCCATAGCAACATAAGGAGTGGCATAGGACAAAGTGGATCCAGGAACAATAAGACCATACACATCATGATACTGGACAATCAATATACCTGTGTCAACATCTGGAGAAGCCTCTGCACTCTGGCGACCACTTATAGCATAGAAACGGATGGGTCCTCCCGAACTCTATGTACCACCCCGAGCTGCACCACGCCCTATGGGTGCTGGAGTGACTCGTGCTGGAGGAGGTGCTATGAACGTAATAGCTGCAGAACTGGCTGGCTGTGCTGTACCCCTGCCCATACCCTAGTAGGGTTAACGACAATCCCTCTAAATGTGACCCCTCAATCCGCACCCGTTTCATATGGGTAGGTTTATGTAACAGATTCCCAATTGATCTTCCGACACCTAGAGCATGGGGGCCTCCGCTACTTTTGGAATCTCCCACCAGACTGACCCTACTTGTAGGATCCCCTATTTTCCTGACCGGGACTAAAACGACTCCACTGCTGCTGACTGGGCCCTGATGGCGGTGCACTGACTGAAGACTGAGGAAAAGACTAGGATGGCCCTAATGACCCTCCCCTGAATGTTTACTTGCCACCACCACCAGAAGAACAACCCAAGTTGCTCGCGGACCGGGCCTTACTGCTACCCTCTCACTCCATTTTGTTCTTCAACTTACGGTTTTTTGTAGCTTGAGAAAATGCCACCATCTTCCCATAGTTCATATCATAATTCAAGGCAGGTGTGGCGGCCTCATTGATTAACAAGGGGCTAAGGCCCTGTACAAACTGGCGCACTCTAGCCTCCATAGTGGGCATCATGTGAGTAGCATACTAGGACAGTCATGCGCACTCCACATGGTACTCCCACACACAGTTGCTACCTTGTTTTAGGTTCTCAAACTCAGCAACACTGGCTGCCTTAGTCTCGGCAGGCAACAAAAGGTCTATGAAAGCATCAACAAGCTTACTCTACCTCGCCGGAGGGCTCCCCTCCTCACGGGAGTCCTCCCACATCTCAAACCATGAATATGTCAGCCCTTTCATGCGGTAGTAGGCCAAATCCACTCCCTCTGTCTCAATAGAATACATAACTTTGTGGGTCTTATGCATCTTATCGATGAAATCTTGGGGGTACTCTTGGGGATCAATACCTGTGAACATTAGAGGATCTAACTGAAGAAACCTGTTCACCCTGGAACCAATAGAATCCCCTTGCTGACTAGAAGAAGTGGGTGAAACATTTGACCTCTAGACCTGGGAGGCCACTATCTGAGCCAACATGTATGGCTACCCTAAGATCTCCATCAGAAATACTGGGATCGGAAGCTGGGGCTGGAGGTGGATCTGGAATATCAGTTGGAGGATTCGTTGCACCCTCAATAAGTGTAGCAACTAGTGCAGCCTGCGCAGGAATAGTTGAAACAGGCGGTGTAGTAACTAGGGGAATATCCTCACCCCTAGGGTGCTCACCCACATCATCAATGATAGAATCAACCGCCACTCCTGGGGTAACATCGGCTCCTTGTCCAGTTCTTGCCTTCTTCCTAGGCGCCATTTACTGAAAGTTAGAGCAATCATGAGTTAAAGGAGGAAATATCTTACAATCAACTTTATTGCACGATCAAGAACATTAAATAAGGGTATTATTCCTAAATGTCCAAGTAGCCTCCTAATTATAGATGTGGTCGACAACAC
The DNA here is from genome assembly GCA_005239505.1 of Nicotiana paniculata. Taxonomy (NCBI): domain Eukaryota; kingdom Viridiplantae; phylum Streptophyta; class Magnoliopsida; order Solanales; family Solanaceae; genus Nicotiana; species Nicotiana paniculata. The sequence goes on along the minus strand of ML321853.1, from coordinate 185,562 downwards.
ACTGATAAGCAGGACTCTACTAGATACGGCTCTGAGACATTCTAGGACACTTTAAAACCTTAGGCTCTGAAACCAAGTTTGTCACGCCCCGACCTCGGGGGCGCTACCGGTGCTAAACCGAGATAACCCTACCGAGCAAGCCTGTATAATACCTTCTACCCGAACTCACTCATAAATAAAGAGAAGATCTATTTAATAATTATACAGTGAGGAGATTTATATGAACAACAACACCAATTCATTATCAGCAGTTTCATCATCTACAAGTTTTCAAATACATACACTTTCATAGTTTGATGTGGAACGTGTGATGCAGTTATAAAACTACTAGTTTGAATTTCCCAACACCAATATATCGCCCACACAATGTCTACCAAGCCTCTAATAGATACAAAAGAGTATGATAATAGTGCCGGCAACAAGGACCCTGCTATACCTCAAAACATAATACATACGAACAAACGATTATGACCCCGAATAAAGTGGGGCTCACCAAGTCGGCTGGGAAGAGTGTGTACCGCTTTCAATGATCAAATCCACCTGAAATGGAACCACCTACAATGGAACCACCTGCATCCATTAAATATGTAGTGCCCCAAGCAAAAGAGGTGTTAGTACATGTGGAATATACCTCAAAACATAATACATACGAACAAATGATATATGACACCGAATAAAGTGGGGCTCACCAAGTCGGTTGGGAAGAGTGTGTACCGCTTTCAATGATCAAATCCACCTGCAATAGAACCACCTGTATCCATTAAAGATGCAGTGCCCCAGAAAAAAAGGACGTTAGTACATGTGGAATAGTACTAGCAAGAATAACTAAGCACCCTCTCAATAGAACGAATGATAACACAATAATGAAAAATCATAAAATCAATGGGAGTCTCAAACAATACCCAAAAGATCAAGTTAGGAACAAGACAAGTTTTCAAGTTATTTCCATAGTTTAAGTTGGGAGGTCTTTGTACCGATATGCCACCATTTACGATCTTGATCACAATTTCAAACTCAGTCACCACCATTTGTACGACATGGCATCCGATCGTGACCCGATCAGCTAGGCCGTCTCATACGAGACATCAACACAATCACAATTTCAATTTCAATTTCCAACACAATCACCAACATGTGTGCAACATGGCGTATAATCACAACCCGATCGGATAAGCCGTCTCATACGAGACATCAACCTTTTCTATCAATCACCTCATTTCATACTTTTTTCACACCTTTTCATTTCATTGGCACTAGTTGTTACAATTGTAATATCCCCTTTTATTTGGCATGTTAGCCGTATTTCATATATCATATTTCATGTTCACCTTTTTCACTTTCAACCATCATCATGGATTTTCAACAACAAGGCACTTACATTCAAAACATTAAGCACACATATGAGAAAACAAGAGTCTTAAGTGCATTGCGATTTCTTACACAATTGACATTAGCTATCATTTGAAATGCAACTTGAAGCCATAGAATTTAGATAAGCAACCCATACTTTGACACGTTATCAAATAGCAGTACAACTTAATGTAACGCCCCGACTGGTCGTTCTGAGAGTTTAGCCCCGTTTCCCCTATGTCTGCTTTCATTTTGTGTGGTTCAGCTCTTGTGTATTTTGTTGGGTTGGTTGGTTCGGGTTCGGAGTGGTTGTGGTTAGAAATGAATCACTTAGTCTCTTAACTTGGTTCAATACTGAAAGTCAACCAGAAGTTGACTTATTGGTAAATAACCTCGGAATGTAGATTTTATGGGTCAGATAGATTCGTTAGGTGATTTGGGACTTAAGAGTGTGTTCGGAATGTGGTTTTGATGTTCGTTGTAGAATTAGGCTTGAATTGGCGAAAGTTAGTTTTTGGCGATTTCCAGTTGCCAGTGGAAAATAGGCTATCAGGGTCGGAATGGAATTCCGGAAGTTGGAGCAGGTTCGTAGTGTCATTTTGATATGTTTGCAAGTTTTCAGGTCAATTGGAATTGTTTTGGATGGTTTCGGCATCTTTGGTGAAATTTAGAAATTTCAAAGTTCATAGGTTTGAATTTGATGTGATTTTAGTGTTTTTGTGCTGTTTTGGTGTTTTGAAGGCTCGACTAAGTTTGAATAAGGTTATGGGACTTGTTAGTATTTTTGGTTGGGGCCCCGAGGGACCCGAGATTGATTTCGGATGGTTAACAAAGGTTTGAACTTAGGAATTTGCAGCAAAGCTACTACTGGTGCCATTTTACTAGTGTGGCCGCACTTGGGGATGGGAAGCCGCAGGTGCGAGGACCATGCGCATGTGCGGTGTTTGGCAGATTATGAAGGGGTCGCAGGTGCGGATGGGTGGTCGCACCTGCGAAAGCGCAGGTGCGAAGAGGTAGTCGCAGGTGCGGAAGATGGAGACTTAAGTCAAGTGCTCAGATGCGCACCTGGGACCACAGGTGCGCATAAGTGGCTGCAAGTGCGAGACCACTGCCCAGAGAGTATAAAAGGGTGCCTTTGTGAAATTTCACCCATTCTTCACCATTTGTGGACGGGTTTGGAGATTTGAGCAGTCTTTTTCATAGGAAATTGAAGGTTATCAATTGGGTAAGTTACTTGGACTTCGTCTCTTGTGTTTGTGATGATTTTTCTACTGTTAATCATGAAATATGTAGTAATTTAGGGAGGAAAATGGGTAATTAGGGCTTGTGATCAAGAGACTTTAACATGGGAATTTGAGGGGTCATTGGGACTCTGATTTCAGTGTTCTTGGTATGCATAGAATCGTGAGAGGATGAGGATTCTCGTGGTTTTAATTTTATCGAATTCCGAGACGTCGGCCCAGGGCCGAATTTGGCTAATTTCGGGAATTGCGCCTAATTTTGATTGTTTTCGATTGGGGTTCATCTCCCTAGCATATTTTGATGTTATTGATCTGATTTGTCATAGACTCGGAGCATCCGGGAGCCAATTTGAGGGGCAAGAGAACCCACAGAGTAGCTTTTGGGTTGTTTTGAGGTAAGTAATGATTGTAACTCTAAATCTGAGGGTACGAAACCCCGACATTTTATATTGTTCTGGTAAATGAAGTGACGCACATCCTAGATGACGAGCGTGTGAGCGTGCACCAATAGGGATTGTGAGTTGGTCCGTCCCGTAACGTCTATTAAGATGCACATTCGATTTGAAACCTTACGACATCCTGTATTTTAGAAATTTATACTTGTTTATGGGTTGTGAGCCATGTTTGGGGCCTCGTGCCGACCTGTTTAGAGCCTCAGGGTTATTTTTACACTATTCTCACACCATCCTGATAGAGCAATTGTGAACTCAGTCATGTTTTCTACTTGTTGTTATTTTCACTGTTATCACACTATTTTGAAACTCTGAGAGGTATTTTGGGCTGAGTCCCGTGAGTTGAGATGAATTGCCCGAGTAGCTTGTGAGGATGACTGAGTGTGGCTGATAGCCGAGTATGTGAGCATAGTTATGGATCGGGCTGCACGCCGCATCAATATATATATATATATATATATATATATATATATATATATATATGGATATTATATTACATATGGATCGGGCTGCACGCCGCAACAATATAGATTATATATGGATCGGGCTGCACGCTGCAACAATATACATTATATATGGATCGGGCTGCACGTCGCAGAAATATAAATATATTGGATCGGGCTGCACGCCGAAACAATATAGCACTTGGGCCATAGGAGCCCCTCCAGGAGTCTGTACACCCCCAGTGAGCACAATCGATTATTATATGGATCGGGTTGCACGCCGTAGTGTATGTTATATGGATCGGGCTGCACTCCACACCAATATATATATATATATATGTATATGTATTGGATCGGGCTGCACGCTGCAACAGTGGTCATATGGTACCTGATGAGTGAGAGTGCTGTGTGTGAGCATTGACTCATGAGAGTAGAGTCACGAGTGACTGAGAGGCTTGCCCGAGAGGCTTTATTCGTGAGTGACACTATGCCCGAGTGGCTGATATTTTCATGAGACTACTATTTTCAATTTTCTTTACACTGATCCTCTTTGATAAATGTTTACTAATGTTTTATACAAGTTTATACGGAAAAACTGGAGTTTTGTGAAATCTTTGGTAAATGTGGACTCTTGACTTGATCTATTACCTTTACTGGTACTTATTTTTTTGAAACTATAAAATTTAATTGCTCGTCACTGCAGTCAAGTTTTTAGATACTTTGGTTACTTACTGAGTTGGCATACTCACGTTACTCCCTGCACCTTGTGTGCAGATTCAGGTACGGGGGCAGAGCGATAGTTGAGCTACCCCATTTGGAGCATTGTTCGGGGATTGTGAGGCAGCTGCTCGGCGTTCGCAACCTATTCTTTCTCCTTCCTACTCTGTCATTTTACTTTATTTTCCAGACTTGTTGTATTAGAGGATTTGTATTAGACTGTATCACTTCTTAGATGCTCATGACGGTTGAATCCAGATGTTGGGGCTGTGTTTAGACGTTCCGATCATTTTTATTGTTTGAAATGCTTAAAATTGGAAATTATTATGAAACATAGGATAATTTATGTATTAATTGGGAACCTTATGATATTTTTTAGTAAATTTGGCTAACCTAGTACCACAATAGGCGCTATCACAGCCAGTTAGATTTGGGGTCGTGACAAGTTGGTATCAGAGCGCTAGGTTACACAGGACTCACCAGTCATTAGCAGGTTTAGTAGAGTCTTGTGGATCGGTACGGAGACGTCTGTACTTATCTCCGAGAGGCTGCAGAACCCTTAGGAAAATCTCACAGTCTTGAATTCTTATCGTGCGAATCCATTTTATTCAGCTAAGAGTGTAACTCTTGAATTACTTCCATGTGTTCGAACGGGCACGAGAGCGTTTGGTATCAGCTGTGCATCGGCGGCTTGTGAATTCCAAGGATGATATGTGATTTTGGCACTTGGTAATGGGCCAGTTTGGAGGACTTGAGGCCGGATTCATTCTGTGGCTTGGGTGCTAAGATTTCGATTGTGTGTGCCATGTATTTAGGGACTTATCTGTCCGTTGGTATCCTTATTGATGGGACCTTGTGACTGGATGTCTACGTGGTGAGTGTGATTTGATGGTTAGATGTGTTCAGACTGCTGATTTGTGACAAAAGGATTGGCTGGAAATGTGGCAAGAACTATTGAATGTATGATTCTTGTCTCGGTTTGGTATATGACTTCGAGTTGTGAGTGTAATGGAAGACCTCTCATGTTGTTTAATTGTGGAGTGAAGTGGATATTTTTGATTATGACTTCTTTGTGATATATTTTGTGCTGACCATTCCCAGTGGCGTTCATATATTTGATTAACGGTGTATTCCAACCATATTAGCACTCCTTTGTTATGGTATTCTTTGATGGCGTCTTGGCGTATACGCGTAGCCAGGGGCAACATACTTAGTATTTGAGGATGGCATTATAAGGATTCAGGGAGGAGAAGCTCTATGCAAAGTTCTCCAAGTGTGAATTTTGGCTCAGTTCAGTAGCATTCTTGGGACACGTGGTGTCCAGTGAGGGTATCCATGTGGTCAGACGAGTGTGGGTAGAGCTTCCAGAAGCTCAGATTCCTTTGACCTCAGCTCTAGTGTTGGTTCTACCATCAGCTTCAGGTTCTTATACCGCGTATCTTGATGCCTCGAGGTTAAGCATTGGTTGTGTTTTAATGCAGAAGGGTGTAGTGACTGCATAATAGCTATGATCTTTGGAAGTGTATAGAGAGATATCATGTTTGAGGCTAGGCCGATAGGGGTATCTCCTGTGGGTTGTCCTGGGGTGTGTGATCCCTATGTTGTTCTGTAGTAAGTTCTCTTCTACGAGTAAATGATATATGTTGTAATTTGAGTTTAGATCGCTTGTGGAAGTTGGCATGACTATTACAATGGTGAATGCGAGATTTTCAGATGACTTGAGCTGTTAGACGGGTTGTGTTATTATGGGCATTGTGAGTTATTGTTTGTCTTAATTGTTGGCTTTTAGCCAAGTGGGGAAGCCTGTTAATGATAAGTTGATTGCACGATTATATGTTGTATTGGTTTCAGTTCAAGGTATATTGGTGGATCAGTTATGACGTGTAGAGGTGGAGTCTGGGAATGACTCGAGTAATGGAAATTCTTCGATATAGGTTGTAATGTACTCTATATGTAGGTGAGTTCTATTGAATAATTGAGTTGTAACTGTAAAAGGTATAGTTGGTGCAGTGTATGAATTTCCATGTTGCTTCAAGTGTGCGGATTACTTCCCTAGTATGTTAGTGTGCAAACGGGGCAAGTCGATTCTGTCTAATTGGTCAGTGTAATTGAGATTTACGTTAGAGGGTTTCAAGACTTATTGCGTTTCTATATTATCATGGATTCTACATATCAATATCAGAAAAGTGAAGGTAATGGCTTTAGATTCGCATGAAGTCTCTTCAGGGTAAGTATTTTGAATGTGGTACTTTTGGGGATATTTGAGAGAGTATTCAGCGGCTCACAAGCTTTAGACGGTACGATTTTATGCTTGGGACTCGTGTGGTGAGTCTGGGTTGAGAATTGCGGTATTATGGCAAGGAAAAGTACCAATTCGAAGGTAAGTCAGAAGGAACTTGGATTAATAGGACAACTTGGTAGTAGGTCAAATCGGCATGGTAAGGGATAGGATTAGTTCTTTGGGTGTTATGAGGTAATAAGTTTTTACATGTGTTTCTTGGCAATGCTCTTGGATTTTGGGGACCCACGTAGCTTGGTTGAGTTTGAAAAGGATTCAGTCCTGACAGTTTGGTGATGTACAAATAGGATTCGGAGAATTCTTGATGGTTTCTACCACGGTTAGAGATGTATATCTTCTACTGGCATGAGGAGCCTGTGGTGTATAGTGATTTTGCACATTAGATGGGATCAAATGAAAATTTCTTGGCTAGTTGAGTACGTAGTTGCTTATGGCTCGGAAGGGATTATGAAGTTCTCATATTTATCATAGGATGGCAGGGTGTATGCAGTATGTTGTGTAGAGTTGAGATCTGCATGTGTAAGGTCACAATTTAGTTCTGGAAGGAAGGTCATAAATTCTTAGGCAGCATTGGCAGTTTCAGATGACTAGGTAGATGATATCACTATTGGGTGGCTTGATCAGGGTATACAATTCAGAAAGGGAAATGTGTGGAGATTAGGGTGCTTTATTGGTATTTCGATGCTCTCTTGTTGGATCGATTGTTGATATTCAAGGTTGCTTGGTGACACGGAAGAATTATAGGGGTATCCCTCGTGGAATGATTGAGTATTTGGGACGTGTTATGTATTCGAGCGGTGGAGTTGAGATCAGATATGGTAATTGGTGCACTTCGTGACTTTGAGACTGAGAGTTCTCATAAAAAGGTTATTTTGTGGTAGTGAACTGTGAAGATGTGAGTGAAGCTAGTAAGATGTTAGTATGTACCATGGTTCAGTCATTGTGAACTTTTGGTGAGTAATCTATCTGTGTGGGCAACCAGAGTTGATTTAGGGTTATTGGTAGGCCAGTATGAGTGTGTGTTCTGCACCGGGTCGAAATTGTTGACTCCGAATTTCTATTGTTGAGGAATGTACCATTCAATTGTGATTGAGTTTATTCATGTTTTGGAGTGATCTATGAGTTACCCTTCGGTGTTGTGGGGAGTCGTGAATATTGGTTATATGCATATATGGTGCGGTTCTAATTGGGCTTTATGGCTAGATTTGAGTAAGGTAACTAATTGGGTATTGCGGGATTGAGACGTGTTGGTTATGTACCTTCTGATTCGTGTGTCTTGATTTTACGATGTGTGCTAGGCTCTTAGCATGATGTTGAGATGGTACTTGCTAATGGCAGGATAGTCCTCTCGTGTGAATATTTTATATAATTTGGTTACATTGGGATGTTTCTATTGAGTGCACGAGTTGCACAGGTTATGGATTTGAATTGTATTGATGTGTCATGTCATCAGGGTAGTCGTGTTGGATGAGAAGAGGTCATTAGACCTAGAATGAATTCTGTCAGAATAAACTAATGCATAGTTGGAAGGATGAATATCGGGTGTCGGCTTAGAAATCTTCTATAATTCCTATTTGGGAAGGGGTGCTTCATGTCTAACTGATCGGACGAATGATTGCTAGTTTCTACGTGTTTCTTTCCTCATCGGCAGTATATGAAAGTGTCAGAGCGAGGCATTTCTTGATAAGAGGTTATGTACCGGTATTGTGTTGTGTTGAGCGGATATTTTGATTAGGAGTTATCGCCACGAGTGTTTGAGTCATGCGGTATATTGTGTGATTGCATCTTGAGTTACGGGTATGGCTTGATATAGCGTGTTCAGACTTGTTCAGTTTATAATTGTGGAATTTTGATCTTGTAAATTGTTTCAGAGGTGGGAATTTGGTTTTAAGGTTTATGGGTCAGGATTGGATTTCGAAATTTCAACTGTGTTTTGCTGTTTGACCTATATGGGATTGGGTGACGTGGGATCACCCCCGAGTATGTGCATGGTAGGCCAAGCGACAATTTGATGGTGTTGGAGAACAACTCTTGGCACGTTCGAGGACGAACGTATTTTTAAATGGGGGAGAATGTAACGACCCGATCGGTCGTTCCGAGAGTTTAGCCACGTTTCCCCTATGTCTGCTTTCATTTTTTCGGGGTTATGGGTATGTCTTGATACAACGTGTTCCGACTTATTCAGTTTATAGTTGTGGAATTTTGATCTTGTAAATTACTTCAGAAGTGGAATTTTGGTTCTAAGGTTTATGGGTCAGGTTGGATTTCGAAATTTCAACTGTGTTGTGCTATTGGACCTATATGGGATAGAGTGACGTGGGATCACCCCGGAGTATGTGCATGGTGAGGTTACGTGGCAGTTTGATGGTGTTGGAGAACAACTCCTGGCACGTTCGAGGACGAATGTATGTTTAAGTAATAGCCCCTTTTCCCCCGTTTCTGCTTCATTATATGTGGTTCAGCTTCATTATGTTGTCTTAGATCGGTTGGCTCAGGTTTGGAGCAACTTTTTGAGAGAAATGAGACACTTAGTCTCTTAACTTGGTTCAATAGTGGAAAAGTCAACCGAAAGTTGACTTATAGGTAAACGACCTTGGAATGTAGATTTTATGGTTCGGATAACTTCGTTAGGTGATTTGGGACTTAGGAGTGTGTTCGGAATGTGGTTTTGATGTCCGGTGTAGAATTAGGCTTGAATTGGCGAAAGTTAGTTTTTGACGATTTCCCGTCGGCAGTGGAAAATAGGCTATCGGGGTCGGAATGGAATTTCGGAAGTTAGAGCAGTTTTGTAATGTCATTTTGGATATGTGTGCAAATTTTCAGGTCAATCGGATGTGTTTTGGATGGTTTTGGCATCCTTGGTGAAATTTAGAAGTTTCAAAGTTCATAGGCTTGAATTTGATGTCATTTTGATGTTTTTGCATTGTTTTTGGTGTTTCGATTGCTCGACTGATTTTGAATAAGGTTATGGGAGTTTTTGGTATTTTTGGTTAGGACCCCGAGGGGCTCGGGATTTATTTCGGATGGTTAATGGAGGTTTGGGCTTGTAAATTTGCAGCAAAGCTGCTGATGGTGCCACTTTACTGGTGTGACCGCACCTGCGGATGGGAAACCGCAGGTGCGGGCCCGCAGAAGCGAAAAGTAATTTACAAATGCGAAAGTTGGGCAACTAAGTGAGGGACCACAGATGCGGACGTGGGACCTCACCTGCGGAGTCGCAGATGCGGAAATGGGGTCGCAGGTGCGGAATTTGGACTTTGAGTGACTTTTCCTAGGTGCGCATGTGGGACCGCAGGAGCGGGTCCGCAGGCACGAGATTTTGGCCGCAAGTGCGGTTTAACTGGACAGAAAGTATAAATATGTGCCTCCGCGAATTTTTGGCATTTGTCATCATTTTTGCATGCGGGTTGAGTCATTTTAAGAGAAATTTGGAGAAGGATTTCGAGGGTCTTCGGTGGAGGTAAGTTTCTCAGACTATAAACTTAATTCTATGTTATTATGTGATGGATTAGGATTGGAATTAGTTGATTTAATGGCATAAATTGGGGGTTTAGGGCTTGGGAAATTGAGACTTATAATTAAGGAATTTATGGGTTGTTTGTGGTCGGATTTTGATGCGTTTTATACGTGTAGACTCGGGAAAGGATAAGGATTCTTGTGACGCGATTTTTATCGAATTCCAAGACGTGTCCCCGGGGATCGGGTTTGGTCAATTTCGGGAATTGTGCCAAAAATTGTCAGTTTTCGATTGGGCCTTGTTCATTTAGCGTATATTGACGATGTTAATCTGGTTTTGGTTAGATTCGGAGCATTCGGGAGCCGATTCCAGGGGCAAGAGCATCGCGGATTAGTATTTTGCCTGGGTTGAGGTAAATAATGACTGTAAATCTTGTCCTGAGTGTATGAAACCCCGGACATCGTATTTTCTCACTATTTTCGGAGTGGAGCACATGCCGAATGACGAGTGTAGGCGTGCACTGACTATGGATTTGGATTTGGTCCTTCCCGTGGTAACTATTGAGTGGCGTGTTTACTTTTAAATCGTATGTTAAATTGTGATTTAAGACTATTGTTATATTTGGGCTGTAAGCCATCTTTGGGGCCTTGTGCCGACTTGTTTAGACCCCTTGGGGGCTTTTTAATGCTATTTACTCACTTTATTGACTTATGATTTACACTCAGTCATGTTATGTTTAACTGATTTTCGAAACTCAACCTTATTTACACTATTTTGATATATAGAATGATGTTTTTGGGTCGAGTACCCCATTTTATTGATACGCCCCAGGGGTTTTGGGAGTTTCTGACTGGGTGAGGTCGAGGGCCTGATTGTGAGCATATGATATGCCACGAGGTGGCTTGAAATTAGCGCTTGGGCTGAAGGAGCTCCTCCGGAGTCTGTACACACCCCTAGTAAGCACAGGTACCTAATGAGTGCAAGTGCCGAGTGCCGAGTGATGAGTGATTGGGAGGTATGAGTGACTGTTAGGTTGCCCGAGGGGCTGGTTATGAGTGTCTGTGAGGTATGCCCGAGGGGCTGATTCTGATTGATGTTACGCCCGAGGGGCAGTTTTTGATACATGTTTTGCCCGAGGGGCTACTTATGATTTTACCACTTTCACTCTGAACTTATGAAATATGTTTTGCCCGAGGGGCTTTTTTTGATTTTTATCATTTTTACACTAAACTTCTTGAAAGTTATGTTGAAATTATTGGAAAGTATATTTCCAAATGATTTTTACTGAAATCATCTTTTAAGCGTGATGAGTTAACGTATACATTGTTAGAAAGAAAGGTTGTGCTTATTGTGAAGTGATGGTTTGATTTTATGTGTTTCTTACTTCTCTGACCTGATTTATTTTCATTACTACTGAGTTGGGGTACTCACATTACTCTGTGCGCCTTGTGTGCAGATCCAGGTGTTAGGGCAGAGTGAGCTGTGTATCTGTTCTAGAGACCTCTCAGAGATTTTGCGAGGTAGATGCACGCGTCCGCAGTCCTGCTCTCTCTCCTGCTTACTATTATAGAGTTTATTTTTTTGAGTTGTATATTTTCTGTAGATGCTCATGACCGGTGACTCCGGGATCTCGGGGGTCGTATTTAATATTTGGTGTAGCTTTATCTGTTTTAAAAATGTTTAAAAGAAACCTTTATGGGTTATTTGTTTAGTGATGATGTAAATGGAAGGTTATTACGATATGAGTGTGGTTTTGGCTGGCTTAGTTCCACGATAGGATCCATCACGACTGATTTAGGTTTGGGGTCATGACACAAATAATATATCAATAGTCGCCCGTATCACTCTGCCCAGACAATATATCAATAGCTACCCGTATCATTCTACACAATTAACAATATTGAAATGCCACCCTTATGCTCCATATCACACCAAACACTCCACAAAAAAATCCACACGCGCCAACATTACAACCACATGACATATCAACTTATACCACACGTGCCCATAGGCCACAACATTGCCAAAACCAACAATACTAATTGTATACGGCTAAAATCGGAGAGTCTGATTTTATGATCATTATGGCATTCCATAGCCTGTTTTCGGAGGGATCAAAGTACAGTTCGAGGTTCGACACCGAGGGAGCATATCGAGGATTCCCCACGCTCGAACTCGTGGTGTAAATCGGCGACCATATGGAAAAGCTTGAAATTTCCAAAAGGCACGTGGCTAGAGCTGACAACGCCTGCAAGAATAGTACAAGTCCCTACTGGACCATTAAATAGCTGTACCAGCTGTATTTCTTTGTAATAATTACACATGTACTATGTTGGGATTCCCTCTTATATAAAAGGGACTCTTTTCATTTTGTAAGACACATGATATTCAATACAAGAACAAGAACATTCTCTGGTCTCTAACTCAAACATTCTCTACAATTGTTCTATTGATTTATTGCTTTCTATTTATTGTGTTCATTGATTGTTCTTCACCTATTGCTCATTGTTGATCATAAAGAGGCCATATTAGAGGCCCTCAATATTGTTATATCTTCATCGACCGCCCTCTGTCAAGCACTCGAGCTCGACCTTGAGGCCCTATTTCGGCCAGCTCGAGACCCCGCCTCATAACTTCTCGGTTTGCACAATTCCATTATCCTTTGCTATTATCTCATTTTTCTTAACTCTCACTTAGCATGTATTTACTAAACAACTAGTATTAGAGTAAATCACATATTGTTAGAACCACAAAATCAGATATAATTGTAATTACCATTTTCACGGTAAACAGTCTGGCGCCCACCGTGGGGCTAAAAATAATAGTGATTGTTTTAGTGCTGGTTTTCTAAAAACACAAGTTATTCTTTACACTTTTTCTTGTCCAAGAATCTCCAATTTCAGGTCAGAAAATGTCTAGCTCAGTAAATTCACCTGAAAGCAACGGTCTTGAGGATCATGGAGAGAACGGTGCAGCTGCTTCAGGAAACGGTGTACCACCACAAAACCCTGAAGGGGCACCAGTACAAATCCCCGTTGATGAAGGCTCACACAACGCTCCACATGTCGATGTAAGATCTCATACAGACGGAAGTGTGCACGAAGGAGACCAATATGAAGCACAGACAGCCCGTGCTCAAAAGGAAAGAGAAGTTAGCCTTCATGTCATTTTTGAGATGTTTCAATCATAACAAATGGCTATTGCTCAGCTACAAAGCCATCAAAAAACTCCAAGCACAGCACTACCAGAAACGGCTCCTCGAGTCGAACAGGCACCAGAAAGGTCGAGCAATAACGGGTCAGCATCCGAACTCGGTATTATGAAGATGCCCGAGGACCTCGCAAAGAGGATTGAATCAGGCGAAAAGAAGATAGAAGCTAACGACAAAAAGGTGGAGACCTATAACTCGAGGGTCGATCAGATCCCGGGCGCACTCGTGATTCTGAAGGGTGAAGATTCAAAGAAGTTCGTGCAAAAGCCATTCCCATCAAGTGAGGCTCGAGGACCATCCTGAAAAATTCAGAATGATCGATCTCCCGAAGTACAAAGGAACATCCGGACCCCAGTGAACACATTACTGCTTACACTTGTGCTCTGAAAGGGAACGACTTAAAAGATGACGAGATTGAATCCGTCTTATTGAAAAGAATTGGAGAAACGCTGTCCAAAGGGGACATGATGTGTTATCATAACCTGGCCCCAAACTCGATAGATTCATTTGCTATGATGGCAAACTCTTTTGTGAAGGCGCATGCTAGTGCCATCAAGGTCGCTACTTGGATATCCGACATTTTCAAAATCAAACAAAGAGAGAATGAGATGTTAAGTGAGTTCGTATACCGCTTCCAATTAAAACGAATGGAATTACCACCGATCTCCGATGATTGGGCAGTGCAAGACTTCGCTCAAGGCTTGAATGAATGAAGCTCGATAGCTTCAAAGCAGCTGAAGCAAAACTTAATCGAGTATCCCCTATAGTTTGGGCGGATGTACACAACAGGTATCAGTCAAAGATCAGACTCGAGGATGACCAATTGGAAGAACCCTCGGGCTCGATGTATCCCAGCAGACTCTTAGTAAAGTAATCGAGGCTTCCAGAGAGAGAGTCGAGGCCAAGCAAAGAAAGGTATCAACAATATATAGAAAATTGGAGGAATATCCCGAGGCACAACTAACCTCGAAGTGATCGAAGGATGGATCGAGTCCAGAATCCTCGGAGACTCATAAACAAATCAAGGTTTGACAGGCACACAGGGCCAGTAGAGTCACCCCGACTATCTGAGTACAAAAAAACTCCTTACTACAATCCTCCTTCGATGCCTACTTACTTAGGTCTAGCTAACCCAACTTGAAGTCTACTTCAACATCGATGTTTCAGACATCATATCAGCCATATCTAAAATGAAAGACACCAGGTGTATAAGACCAACACTATCAGATCCTTCGCAAAGGAACCGTAACTTGATATGCGAATATCACGACACTCATGGTCATAGGACCGAGGATTGCAGACAGCTTCAAAAAGAGGTAGCCCGACTGATCAGCAAAGGGCACCTTCGAGAGTTCCTTTGCGGCCGAGCTAAAAACCAATTTCAGGAAAGAGAGGCGAACATGAAAAATGAAACAGAAGAACTACAATTTGTCATCCACATGATTATTGGAGGAGTCGACGTCCCTCAGGGACCCAATTTTAAGCGAACCAAAGTATCCATCACCAGGGAAAAGAAAACTCGGAGCTACATACCTGAAGATGCCCTTTCATTCACCGAAGAGGACATCGAGACTTTGTCTCAACCACATAATGATGCACTGGTAATTTCCTTTCTCTTGAATAACATTCAACTTAAACATGTGCTCGTGGACCTCGGTAGCTCGACCAACATAATCAGGTCGAAGGTGGTGCAGCAACTCGGACTGCTCAATCAAAAATCATACCCATCTCTCGAGTCCTCAATGGATTCAACATGGGAAGCGAGACAAGGAAGGGGGAAATCATCCTCCCGGTCGACGTGTCCGGTACAGTTCGAAACACCAAGTTCCATGTCATCGAAGGTGATGTAAGATACAATCTATTGCTTGGAAGGCCGTGGATAAATAACATAAGGGAAGTACCTACAAATCTTCATCAAATGATGAAGTTCCTCACAAAATATGGTGTAAAAATGGTATATGGAGAGCAGCATAGGAGATGTTCGCAGTACACAACATGGCACCGGCACCAGCACCAGCACCGACACCCATATCCTCCACCTCGGAGGGGTAGGAAGATAAACAGGCCCCCAAGGATGATGGAGAAGACTTCCTCACTCCTCGAACCTTCATTGCCCCCGAAGAATCGGACGCAACAAAATCAACGGTTAAAAAAATGGAGCAAGCTGTTTTGATGGAACATCTCCCAGACCGAAAGGTATGCCTGGCAACGGGATTAACTCCCGAACTCAGGAAGAAACTCACTCAATTTCTTATTAACAAAATTGATTGCTTTTCTTGGTCCCACTTAGACATGACAGGGATTCCACCGGAAATAGCCACCCACCGGCTAAGCGTCGACCCCAGGTTCAAATCGGTGAAGCAAAAAAAGAGGTCTCAGTCCGAGGTAAAACATGCATTCGTCAAAGACGAGGTAACAAAAATCCTCAAAATAAGGTTCATCAAGGAAGTAAAATATGTCGAATGGTTGGCCAATGTAGTAGTAGTTCCCAAAAAGGGGAACAAATTAAGAATGTGCGTAGATTATAAAGACTTAAATAAAGCATGCCCTAAAGATTCATTCCCATTTCCAAACATCGATCGCTTGATTGATGCACGGGATTGCCATGAGATCCTCACCTTTCTCGACGCCTACTTCGTGTATGATCAAATTCAAATGAACCCCGAGGATAGGGAAAAAACTTCGTTCATCACAAAGTATGGCACATAATGCTACAATGTAATGCCCTTCGGGCTAAAAAATGCAGGGGCCACGTACCAACCCTTAATTAATAAGATGTTCGAACATCAAATAGGAAAATATCTGGAAGCTTACATTGATGACATGCTAGTTAAGTCCCTGCGCTCAGAGGACCATTTGACTCATTTGCAGGAAACTTTTGACATCCTTAGAAGCTACAACACAAAGCTCAACCCCAAGAAATGCGCCTTCGGCGTAGGTTCGGGAAAAGTTTTAGGATTCATGGTATCAAACAGGGGGATTGAAATGAATCCCGACAAAATCAAGGCCATCAAAGAAATAACGGTGGTGAACAATATGAAGTCCGTACAACGGCTGACCGGATGGATAGCAACGTAAGGCCGATTCATCTCGAGGTCATCGGATCGGAGCCATCACTTTTTCTCCCTACTCAAAAATAAAAACAACTTTGAGTGGTTTCCGGAGTGCCAACATGCCTTGGAGGAGTTAAAGCGGTATCTCTCAAGCCCGCCTTTGCTCCACACCCCAAAGGAGGATGAAACGCTATACTTGTACTTACCAATGTCCGAGGTAGAGGTAAGTGGGGTGTTGGTTCGAGATGAGCAAGGTACACAATTCCCTGTCTACTATGTGAGTCGAACCCTGGGAGATGCTGAAACCAGGTATCCGCACTTAGAAAAATTAGCTCTTGCATTAATAAGTGCATCTCGACAATTGAAGCATTATTTTCAATGTCACCGTATATGTGTTTTAACAGCATATCCTCTTCGAAATATATTGCATAAACCCGAATTATCAGGCCGACTGTCCAAATGGGCCATCGAACTCGGGGGGTATGATATCGAATATCATCCCCAAACGGCTATCAAGTACCAAATTTTGGTGGACTTCGTGGCCGACTTTACACCCTCCCTTGTGCCCGAGGTAGAAAAAGAACTACTAAAACGGGCACATCATCAGGGGTATGTACCTTATTCACCGAAGGTGACTCGAACGTGAAAGGATCCGGGCTCGACATAGTTCTGAAGCCACCGACGGGTGGCATGATTAGACAATCTATAAAAGCTGCAAAGTTGACTAACAACAACGCCGAGTATGAGGCTATGATTGCAGGTCTCGAATTTGCCAAAGGCCTAGGAGCGGAAGTCATCGAAGCAAAATGTGATTCCCTTCTGGTAGTAAATCAGGAAAATGGGAGCTTCGAGGTTTGAGAGGACAGGATACAACGATACCTAGACACACTTAAAGTCACTTTGCATCGGAGAGTCCAATTTTATGATCATTATGGCATTCCATAGTCCATCTTCGGAGGGATCGAAGTACAGTTCGAGGTTCGACACCGAGGGAGCATATCGAGGATTTCCCACTCTTGACATCGAGGGGGTATAAATCGCTGACCATCATTGAAAAGCGGGAAATTCCCAAAAGACACGTGACTAGAGCTGACAATGCCTGCAAGAATAGTATAAGTCCGCACCGGACCATTAAATAGCTGTACTAGCTGTATTTCTTTGTAATAATTACACATGTACTATGTTTAGATTCCCCCTCTTATATAAAAGGGACCCTTGTCATTTTGTAAGACACATGATATTCAATACAAGAACATTTTCTACTCTCTAACTGAAACATTCTCTACAATTGTTCCATTTATTTATTGCTTTCTATTTTATTATGTTCATTGATTGTACTTCACCTATTGCTCATTGTTGATCATAAATATGCATCTTCGAGGCCCTCAATACTGTTATATCTTCATCAACCGCCCTTTGTCAAGCACTCGAGCTCGACCTCGAGGCCTTGTTTCGGCCAGCTCGAGACCCCGTCTCATAACTGCTCGGTTTGCACAATTCCATTATCCTTCGCTCTTATCTCATTTTTCTTAACTCTCACTTAGCATCTATTGCTTAAACAACTAGTATTAGAATAAATCACATATTTTTAGAATCACAAAATCAGATATAATTGTAATTACCATTTTCACGGTAAACACTAATGTTATCACAAGCCATAGCCCACAACTCAACCACAATGTGTACAAGAATATCAATAACAACAAAATCAACGAAAAATAACTCAACAAGGAAAGGTATTCCAATAACCAACAATTTCAACCACAACCGTGTTAATAGCTTTCAACAACCACAACTTCAATACTCAACAATGAAGGTATTTACGTGAAATGGCATCTTGAAATTTTAATGCATTACATAAGATTAACAATAAAAAGGTAGCATGAATTAGCAAGTATGACTAAATGCATGAGAATAACTCAATAATGGAAAAAATCAGGTAACAACAACTACTAATAAATGCATATAAGAAAAACCTCGACAATTGAAACTAGAACATGAAATAACAACTTCAATTAAAGTATGTTAGAATAAACTTGACAATGAGAGATAGAACATTTAATAACAACTTCAATTAAATGCTTATAAGTAACCTAAGAGTCTAAACCGGCCAATTTTCACATATAAGCCCGTGTACACACTCGTCACCTCATGTACATGTCTTTCACATAATTCAAATAGTGCAATCAAACCAAATCCTAAGGTGTAGTTACCCCAACAAAGTTGGAAATATACTTACCTCAAAGAAACTAAATCAATACTCTAAGAAGCCCTTTCCTCGTGAAACAACCTTCGGACCGCTCGAATCTAACCAAAACAACTTAATATCGTATATAAAAGCCATAGGAAACAATTCCGGATAATAAAGCTTAAATCTTGAACAAGAATAAAAAAGTCAACCCTAGGCCCGCACCTCGAAACCAAACAAAACTCAAAAATAAAAACACCCATTTCAATACGAGTCCATCCATACCAAAATCATCCAATTCTGATCTCAAATCGACCTTCAAATCATCAATTTATGTTTCAGAAAAGTTGTTACTTAAATTCCCAATTTCGCCAATTCAAATCACCAATTAAATTATAAAAACAAAGATGGAATCATGAATAATGAAAAATATTAGTCAAAACACTTACGCCGATCCAAATAATGAAAATCCCCTCCAAAATCGCCCAAATCTGAGATGTCTAACTAAAATGTGAAAAAGTAACAAAAGCACTCGAAATAGAGTACTTTATACATTCTGCCTAGTGAAACACATAGCGATCACAAAGAAGAAAAATCATTGCCACATAAAATGAACTTCGCAAACGCGATATCATGGATGCGAACACAATATATCAGGTAACCAAGCTTACGTGAACGCGTGGCTGTACCGCGAACGCGAAGACTAAAGAACCCAGCCTCTCTAGCATGACACACCACTCCATGATCGCGACCTCTAAACACGAAATCGATGAGTCAGCACTCCACAAGCCCGTGATCACAACCAAACCTCTATGAACACAAAGAAGAGAAGAAACTAGAAATCAAGATACACTACACGAATGCGACTCCTTAGTCGCGATCGCGATGAAGAAAACCAGATATCAGAACCAGCAGTTCAATACATGAAGAAATGGCCCGCATCCTATTCGAAACACGCCCGAGGCCCCCGAGACCCCGTCCAATCTCTCCAATCAGTCCCAAAAAATAACGTGGACCTCCTCGAAGCGTTAAATCACACCAAAAAACATCGAAACGACGAATCACACTCCAATTCAAGCCTAATGAACTAATGAACTTTCAACTTTCAAAACTCACGCCGAATCATACCATATCAGCTCGGAATGAGCTCAAATATTGCATGCAAGTTCCAAATGACACAACGGACCTATTCTAACTCCCGGAACTAAAATCAGAACCCGATATCAAAAATGTCAACTCTCGGCAACCTCTCAACCTTTCAAACCTTCAATTTTCCAAATTTCACTAAAAAACATCAAATCAGCTTACCGACCTCCAAATCCAAATCCGGACATACTCCCAAGCCTAATATCATTATAAAAATCTATTGGAATCATCAAAACACTATTTTAGAGACATCTAAACAAAAGTCAAACTCCAGTCAACTCTTACCACTTAAGCTTCTAAAACAAGAATCATTCTTCCAAATAAATTCTAAATCGCTCAAAAACCGAAATCGAACATAGATGCAAGTCATAATGAATAATATAAATCTACACGAAACCTTAATCCACTGAACGGAATGCTAAAGCGCAAAATGACTGGTCGTTTCGTTACACATTTTTGGCTCTATGACTTCGAAGTGGCAGTCCCATGATGACGGTTCATGGTGGCATATGTTTTCCTATTAATATGAAACCTTCAAAACTTTTCCTTACTTTCTTTGCCTTTTTCTTCTTCCTTGTATTCTCTCAATTCTTTGTTTTTTTTTTTCTGTTCGTTGTTCAACATATCGTTATCATGGCTTCCCAAAACCCTCATCCTTCGGGCTGTCATAGTTGACCAGTTACCAAATATAGAAACCCCCGTTAGGGCCAGAATAAGAGGAGGGACACTTTTTAGACTTGTTTCTATGAATAACAGGGGAGGCTCTTCTACTACTAGGGCCTCTTATAGAAATAAGAAGAAATAGGATACTATTGTACCTTTAGTTGAACCCTTTGTATTAGAAATTATCGCCAAATAATTCAACTTCTCTGCCAATTGCGCTTAATGGAACAAAAGGATTGGGCCAGAAGGGTGGTCGTAACGACCCTACAGATAATAACCCTTCTCTCATCAAATCAGGGAACATTCCCTTTGTTCAAAAATATTTCCACCGGAGGGCAAATTTTTTTAGTTGAAGCTCCTCATGAAGATGATCGAATAACCAACCATCGTGAATTTTATTCATTTGTGTATACATACTACTTTACTCTCGTGTTTCAACCTGAAATAGATCCAGTTATAGAATAATTTTGTTTTTACTTACATGTCTGTTTATAGGCCCGATAGTATGAAGAGTAGTGGTCTGCCTTCGCTTCTTGTCGAATTTAGCTTTGATAAACTTTACCCTTTTCCATTTTCCTTACCTATATTCTCCTAAGCTCTTTTGTGCCGGTGTGTTTACCCTCGGTGCTCATAGAAAGTGAATTATTATTGACCTCGAGGATGATCCTGACCGAAGGTGGTATATTAGATTCCTAGTTGTTTCTACCCAAGAATTAGTTGAGCCCGATAGTCGTTTATTTCTCGAGAAATAGAATTATACTTGTAAGTTTCTTTTTTTTATTTGTTAAGTCACTTTTCTCCAGCCATGACCGTAATAATTACATATTACTGTATACTTTTTACAGCTACCATGTGAGGTATTTGGAGAAGTTTTGAACTTTCATGGTTGAGTTTCATCGATGCTATCTGTAATGACTCAACTGGTCATTTTGATATTTAGCATGTTGTTCGTCGGTTTTATACCTTGAGTAGTTTTATATTATGAAATATGGCTTGTGCTTATGGTTGGTTTCGCTTTCGAGAGGTTTGGAGTTCATTTGGGAGAGTAATTCTCAATTCAGAATCTTTAAGTTGGAAGAGTTGATCAAGGTTTGACTTTTGAGTAAGCGACCTCGGATTAGTGATTAGTTGATTCCAATATGTTTTTATAGTAATTTTAGACTTGGGCATATGTTCGGATTTGGATGCTTCAAGAAGGTTTTGGCCCTATTTTTCGAGAATTGGTAATTTGAAGAATTGGAGAGTTTATAAGTTTGACCTGGAGTTGAATTTGGTGTTATCAAGCTTTGATTGGTGTTCCAAGACATTGGATAGGTTCATATGATTTATTGGAACTTGTGTGCAAGGTTTGGTTTTGATTTGAAATGTCTAAGTGTGTGTTTTAGACGCGTTCGATAAAGTTTGAAGGTTAAGAAAATGATTTTTATCTTGATTCGTGATTTTGATGTTAAAAGTGGCGCTTAGAGCTTTTAGACAAGTTTGGATATTGTATTTGAACTTGTAGATGTGATTGGAAGGGGTACCGAGGGGTTCGAGTGTGTTTCAGTTCGGTTCTAGACAATTTCGGAGTTGCATGTATTGCTTGTTCTAGCGCCCTGCATTTGTAGAGGACTGGTTGCAGATGCGATGTCACACCTGCATTTAAGGTGTTCAGAGATGTGAAACTAGTGAGTCCTGGTTGGCCACTTCTGTGGAAGTAAGGTCACAGGTGCAGAGTCTCACTCGCGGATGTATGTGTGCAGCTGCGGTGCTGGGTTGGACTGAGGAGTTGCGCTTCTACGCTTATGGAGTCACACTTGTTATGTCGCAGACGCAGGCAGGGGACTCGCAAAAACAAGCTCGCAAATAGGAGTTGGAGATCCGAAGGAGCGAGGATCACTGGTAGAATGATATACTCAAGGATTAGTTTCATTTTATCATAATTTTAAGATTGGGAGCTATGATTGGAGGTATTTTTTAGACAATGTTTACCCACATGATTGGATAATTGTTCTTAACTCGGATTTGATTATTACTCACAATTTATCTTCGATTTTGGCATTTGATTGATGAATCTAAGGAAGAAAATTTTGGGGTTTGCCTACACTTGAGAGAGTGGAAACTGGGGATTTGAGACTTGATTTGGACTTGAATTTGGAATCTAATCACATATTTGGACTCGTATGTTATGGTTATTCGGTATCTACCCCTTGAATAGGGTTTTGACCATGTGGGCCTGGGTTGACATTTGTTGACTTTTGGAAATATTAAAGATAGAATCTTTATTGTTTGGGGTTGTTTTCTATAGATTTGTTTGACGGTATTTAGTTGTTTTTGGCTATATTGAGCCGTTCGAGGGTCTATTTATGTGGGAAGGCATTTATGGAGTATTAACTCATGTAATTTGAGGTACATTTCTTGCCTAAGCTTGGTTTGAGGGTATATTCCCCGCTGGCTATGATATTTGATATATGTTGGGGTTGACGCACGTACGAAGTGACAAGCGTATATGAGTACACCATGGTTATTCATGATCATAGTGGATTTTAGGCTATTATGTTCGTTGTTTTGCTATCATACTACTTTGTTATCGTATTTTCCCCACTTATATAACTACGTGAGCTATTATTCATGCTAGAAATCATGTATAAGCTGTATGCTTATCTGTTTGAAATATGATAGGAATTTTATTGCGATATTGAGCTATTTGTCTTAATTGTAGTCATATTCACAGTCATGATATCATATCCGCGTATGATATCTCTGTATTTATGCACACTATATGTTATCTCACATGTTGTTGGTGTCCTCATATGTCTAACACATGTTGAGCTACTGGGGAATGTGCACATTTTGAGACTCTAGCGATTTGATGACTGACCTGGGGCCATAGCGTCGAGTCGATATTGATAGTGAGGTAACATGTATGCCAGACCCCATATTAGGTTGAGTGGTATTGATAGTAAGGTGATGTGTGCACCATGCCCCATATTGGGATAAGTGATATTGATCGTTGACTTAGATCCGATCAACTCTTGGGCTAGGATACGCCCTCCAGAGTTAGGTAAAAAACTTTGGGTGCAGGCAAAAGAGATATTCTTGGTGAGGAACTTATGTCAGGAACCGGTAGAGTGCTATGTGTGTGTGTTTGTGTGTATGCATGATGATTTAGGGGTACTTGTGCCAGACAATATATATGTGATGTGATTTTTTATACTTGATGATTAAACTACGATATCGTTGATTTTGGCAAGTAAATTTGTCATACAGGCATATGGTTTATCATCCTCATACTAACTGGTACTTGATGTCTTTATTTGATGTTTAAAGATTGGAATCATAGATTAAATTGATAATGTATGTTTAGGTGATTTATGTAGAATAATTGATGGCTTGACTGATATAGTTAAAAAACATGCTTATTTCCCTGCTCCTTATGAAAAGGTTGAATTTGATATTACTTGAGATATTGTTCCTTTTGACATTGTTATACTATTATTGCTGTTGTTGGCTATTGACATTGTATATTGGATCTTGCCAAGCTCGTCACTGCTTTTAGCCCGAGGTCAGGCTTGTTACTTATTAAGTACATGAGATCGGTTGTACTCATTCTACACTCTGCATTTTATGGGCAGGTCCAGGTGCTTCTGATGCGATTGTTAGAGACTGGCATCTGTTCCTATTGGAGACTCCGAGATAGCACTGTTGTTCCGTTTGCTGTCCTTGAAGTCCTTCTTTCTTATTTTATGGCAATTCTGTTAGTCGTTTATTCAATACTCTATTTTGATTAGATCTTGTACTTATTACTCTGTAGAGCTCATGTACTCGATTTTGGGATGGTTTCCAGTTGTACCACTATTTTCACTTCAGTTACTTATATTATTCCATCTTGAGACTATTTAATCCTATTGTTAAATTTTTTTCTTGTATATTGGTTGTTGGCTTTCCTAGCTAGCAATGTTAGGCGTCATCACAACTCTGGTGGATTTTTGGATTGTGAAAAGTTGGTATAAGAGCGCTAGGTTTATGTAGGTCTAACGAGTCATGAGCATGCCTAATAAAGTCTTGCGAATCGGTATAGAGACATCTGTATTTATCTTCGATAAGATATAGGGCTTTAGGAACTTTACCTATCTTGATTCCTTATCATGAAACTTTATCTAGGCTTGGCACCTATATCTTCAGTTCAGTCCTATTCATCCGTACGCAATATTGGGTATTCGATGCCAGTTGAGCACCGACGAGTTGTTATGATGATACATATGTGGTGCAAGATATATTTCCCTATGTCATGAGATCAGAATACTATTGTCGCTTGCGGATGAGTTGCCATCTATTGCACCCCTAGTGTTGGTGTTACCCATGGGGTTGGGGCCTTATATAATGTATTGTTATGATTCACACATTGTTCTTGACGCAGTGTTGGTGTAGAGTGGTAGGGTGATCACTTATGCTTATGGAAGTCACAACCCCACAAAGAGGATTATCTAGTTTGCAATTTGGAGTTTGGCATTTATTCCAGCGGAGGAGAGGTACTGGACTATGGATGTTTAGGATTTGGTTGATAAACTTGTAGGATTGGGTATTTCTAACCTTGGTAGAGTTCTTCCTTGTGTTGTTGTGTAGTCATCCTTGTTTGAGTACATTAAGGATCGTCAGTATGATGGTTTTTATTTGCTCTTCCTCAGGGACACAGTGTGCGAAGTAGTGCTAAGGAGGTGGTCCTTAGTGTGGATGGTGTGATTTGAATTCCGTGTCGGATTTTCATTCCCAGTGTTGATGATTCGAGGGATATGATCGTTGATGAGGCTTAAAGTTTTGGTATTCTATTCGTCCAGGTTTTACAGAGAGGTATCGTGATTCGAGGCAACATTATTGGGAAAGTTTCATGGTGTTTGATTATCTGCAGGACAAAAATGAGCATTAGAGACTGAGTGGTTTACTCGGAAGATGGCTATACATATGTGAAAGTGAGAGTGTATCATTTTAGATTTATTGGTGGGGTTTCCACAGATTTCCGGTAAGTTTGATGGTACGAGGTAATTATGGACCATTGAGGGCAATTCATATGGGTGGAGAGTTCTTACGTTTTGAGAGTTTGGATTTGATGAGAAAGGGATTGCTTGATATATTAAAGGATCGTGAATGCATAATTATTATCTTTGTGTAGATACTGTCTTGAGTAGGGATGTGTTGAAGGGTCTTCTAGTTCTTTATTGGTGGAATCAAATTTTCTTCTTGTGGTGGAGTGTGGACTAGGGAGGAGTCATTGATTGCATAGATTTGTACCATGGCATTCCATAGAAAGATGTTGATATGGGGCCACATGGGCGGGCTATCTCCTCTAAGAAGGTTGGTAGTTGCATTATTTCTTATAAGGTACCTATGAAGAGTTTTACCTTCTATCCAGTGGAGTGTGTATGCTACAATGTGGGTTCAGATCGCTTGAAGAAGAAGTCACGACTATCGGGGTTGAGAGTGCATGATAATTTGGGATGCGCTATGGTTAGTGCAGTATGGACTTATGAGGAATTCAGTTGAGTAGAAGTCTGGGATCATAGCAGTTATGTGAGTATGGCTTAAGTCCAAGTGGGGGAATCTACAATCCGCGATTGGGTCACCTAGTCATGTGTTTCTATATATTTTGGACGAAGGGGCGCTTACTGATTTGATACGACCTAAGGAGGATGACATCATGGATGACTCAAGCAAGTTATTTCGAGGTGCGTGTGTTATATTTGACCTTAGTTATATATGGAAGTTGTGGGAGGACATAGGTTGAATATCTTTTATGAAGGGGTGTGCAAGGGAAAATATTCGAGAAGTTGTTTTCTTTTTGGAGTATTCATGTGCTAATGGAGCACTAATCGTTTGGCTGGATCGACTATGTATTCGGGACTAGAACTGATTGGGTGACTCTCAAAAAGAGTCTAGTGGATTCAAGATTCAATAATGGTATCTAAGGATTTCTGGATTTGTGTGTGTGACTAGGGATTCGAGATTTGCATTAGATTCTGGAAGAGACTTGGGGCAATTCTCTACCATTATTTTTTTTGTGAAACGGTGTTTGTGAGATGGAAGGAACAACTCCAGATTCACAGAAGGCCTCTTCAAAGAAGGTATGTCAATTCGAGGTACTATTGGGTGTGTAAGAGGAAATAAATTGGCTTATAAGTCTTGGGACAACGAGAATTCATGTTGAGATCACTTGGGATGAGTTTTGATTGGGGCCATAATGTATTAGGGAAGAGTAGCGCTGCCGTGAAGGCAGGTCATGAGTAATTTGAAGGACTTGGATCCATTTAGTAGTGACTTAGGTCAGCATGGTAAAAGATTTAATCATATCCTTTGGTATTATAGGGCTTTACAGGTTTTTTTTGTAGTAATACTATCTAGTTTGGCAGGTTGTGTGATTTGGGTGATTTTAGAGGAATGTAATTCGACTGGCTTGGCCATGAGCATATGGATTCTTAAGAGTTTGCGATGATTTTGACAAAGACTTGCGATTGGTGTCTTCTACATGCATGGAAATATTGTTGAGTATTGTGATTTTCTTGTGAATTAAGCTTAGCGGAAGGTTTCTAATTGATGCAGTGTATATCCTATTCGTGGTTCAGATTTGATAATGTGATCCTTGTATTTTCGCATATTGGCATGATTGATACGGTGAGCTATGTGGAATTGGGATTACATGAACATGGTTGCTGTTCAGTTTTGAAGGGAATGTCATGAGTTCTAGACAACATGGGAAATATTAGATGATTAAGGTAATGCAAGCATTATTTTTGTACAGACTGAGAAGGGTGTGATTTGTGGAAGATGCACTTTGTATTGATTGCGGATGCTTGACTAGTACTATTGAATCGCATGGTTGGTAGCCATAGATGTTCATGTTTTTCCACTTGGCACGGAAGGGTTATGGAGCTTCTCTCATGGGATGATTGTGCAATATGTGACATGTCAGTCATTTGAGTGAGAGAGATAAAGATCAAGTATGGAGATTTTGTAACTCTCACAATTTGGAGATTTTATTTCTAAGAGGTGGACTATCCCTTTGGTTGCGGACTGTGCAAGTGCGTTCAGGATTTGGCAGCTGATTATATACGTCATGGATAGGGTAACCGTGAACTATTTTGAAATGAACCCGAATCGGTTTGGAGGCCCATTGGTAGGCCTAATGAGGAGGTGTAATATACATTGGATTAGATTCGCCTATTTAGCATGACATTTTCTATGGGTGTGTCATCGGGCCGAATGGATGTTATTCGTGCGTTGATCTATATCATGTGTCACTTTATTATGTTATGATGGGTTGTGAGACTAATTAATTATTCAAACGCACGTTGTGGTTGTGGTTTTATTAATGGACTTGTGGTGATATTTGAGCGAGATGGCTCTTGATATGTTGATTTATTTATTGCACCTTAACCGTGCTTGGCCTTTTCTGTAGTGCATTATGCTATATCCTCATGCTTATATTTATGCACTTTACGTGCTTGTTGTTGATACACATGTGTTCACCGAATGTGAGCAGTACAACTCGATGGGAATTCCCATGTGGATTAATATATGTGAATCGGGTTGCACACCACAATGGTATTTTGTGTGGATTGGGTTGCACATCGCAACAAGATTATGTTGGATATGATTCCTTGTTCTCACTTTTGTGTGTTTTGTTTCTCCCATGTGGGATGGATTCATCGCATTATTCTCTTATTGTTGTATCTATTTCACTTGTTGGATAGTTCCCTTTTGACTCTCATTTGATTATTGATCATATTCGAGTAGTTCCTTATTGGCGCACAGATCACTTCATATGAGGTTTTTGATGGTATTTGATGTGTATTTTTGATCGAGCAACTTGTACTGGGTGAGACAAGGTTATTGGACATGGAGTCAGTGTTACTAGACTTGTATAATGTATGTTTGTATGAACAATGCCACTAATCAACTCAGACTTTTTCAATGATTCTTGTGGAGGAAGAGAACCCCATGACTTATTGATTTGATAGGTGGTTATGAGTTATACACGCTTATTTAATCATTTGCAATATCGCGAGGGTTGGAACAAGGTTTAAGTGTCATCAGGTATATTATCGGTAACTGGTTTGGTAATGAGCAACTATTGTGGTCGGAAGATATTACTATGGGCATACGAGTTATGCGATATATAATATGGTTACATATTGGGGGTATACTTATGAATTGATAGAAATTGTTGAGATTGATACAATGTATATGGATAAGAATCGAATCTTATAGGGAGCTCCGGAAGCTAGTGTTTGCTCCTAATGATTGCAAGTTAAGTTTTAAGGAAGAATTTTCAGTCATGATAATGCTAATGGGATCATAAGTATTAAGGTGACACTATATCACCCATGAAGATGTGTATGATGAGTCATACAATGATTTTTGCTACTTGGAAAAGACTCCACATTCGAAGAAGAACATATGTTTAAGCGGGGGAGAATGTAATGAAACGACTAATATTTTGAGCTTTAGCATGTCGTTCAACGGTTTGAGACCTTAAGTAGCTTCATATTATGCATAATGACTTGCGCGTATGGTTGGTTTTAACTTTGGAGAGGTCCAGAGTTGATTTTGGAGAATTTGGAAGCTTTAAGTTGGAAGAGTTGACCAATGTTTAACTTTTGAGTAAACGTGCTTGGATTAGTGATTTGATGGTTCCAATATGATCATATAGTGATTTTGGACTTTCAGATATGTTCATGTTCAGATTTGGATGCTCCTAGAAGGTTTTTGCCATATTTATCGACAAATGAAAATTTGAAGATTTGGAGAGTTTATAAGTTTGACCAAGAGTTGACTTTGGTGTTATCAGGCTTTGATTGGTGTTCTGGGACTTCAGATACGATCATTTGGTTGATTGGAACTTGTGTTCAAGGTTTGATTTTGATCCAAAGTGTCTAAGTGTGATTCAGATGCATTCGCCAAAGTTTGAAGGTTTGAAGATTAAAGAATAATAATTATCTTTGATTTGTAATTTTGATGTTAAAAGTGGTGGTTCGAGATTTTGGATAAGTTTGTATATTGTATTTGGACTTGTAGATATGATTGGACGGGTTCCTGAGGGGTTTGAGTGTGTTTCGAGTCGGTTTTGGTCCATTTTGAAGTTGCACAGATTGCTAGTTCTAGTGCACCGCATCTGTAGAGGATTTCCTACTGATGCGACGTCGCACCTGGGTATAAGGTGTTTGAACATTCGAATCTGGTAAGGCCTGGGGTTGTCCGCTTCTGCGGAAGGAAGGTCGTAGGTGAAGAGTTGCACTTGCAGATGTATATGCGCAACTACAGAGCTAGGCTGTACTGGGGAGTTGAGATTCTGCGCTTATGGAGTCGCATCTGCAATGTCGCAAATGCGGCAGTAGGGTTGTAGATGCAATGAGGGCCTGTCTATTGGAACTCTCATATGCGAGCATGGGACTTACAAAATAGAGCTCGTAGATGCGAGCTGGAGGTCCACATGAGCGAGGATGACCGACAGAATAATATATTTGAGGGTTAGCTTCATTTTATCATATTTGTATATTGGGAGCTCGGATTGGAGCGATTTTTGAGGCGATTGTCACCCACGGGGATTGGGTAAGTGTTATTAACTAGGATTGATTATTATTTATTATTATATCTTTCGATTTTTGCATTTGATTTTTGAATCTAAGGAAGAAAAAATTAGGTTTTGCCTAAATTTAAGAATGTGTAAATTGGGGATTTGGGAGTTGATTTGGACTCGATTTTGGAATCTAGTAACATATTTGAACTCATGGGGTTATAGGTAATCTGGATCTTTCCCTTTAATCGGGTTTTGTGTGGGCTGAAGTTAACTTTTGGAAATTTGATATCAAAGCTTTATTGTTTGGGGTTGTTTCCTATCGCTTTGTTTGGTGTGATTGAGTTATTTTTGGCTAGATTCGAGCCGTTTGGGGGTCTATTCACATTTCAAGGCATTTTTGGAATATTGATTCTTTTGCTTCTAGTTATGAATATTCCATAGGCTTGGTTTGAGGGTAAATTCCCCGTTGGATATGACATTTGATATATGTTGGGGTGACGCACGTGCGAGGTGACAAGCAAATATGTGTACACCGTGGTTATTCATGATCCATATAGACTTTTAGGATATTATTTGCCTTTTTTTTGATATCATACCTCTTTGTTACCGTGGTTCTCCCACTTTTATTACTAGGTGAGCTATTATGCATGCTAGGAATCATGTCTAGGCGATATGCTTATCTGTTTGAGACATGATAGGGCTATTATTGCTATATTGAGTTGTTTCCCTTAATTGTAGTCATATTCTAAGTCATAGTATCATATCCACGTATGTTATTGGTGTCCTTATATGTGTGACATAGGTTGAGCTGAGTACTATGAGATATGAGCATTTTGAGACTCGGGCAGTTTGATGACTGATCTTGGGCCATAGAGCCGAGTTGATATTGATAGCGGGGTGACACGTACGCCAAACCCTATATTGGGCTGAGTGTTATTAATAGTAAGGTGACGCGTGCACCATGACCCATATTTGGCTAACTGATATTGATCGTTGACTTAGACCCGATCAGCGTTTAGGCTAGGATCCGCCCCTCCGGAGTCAATAAATAACCTGTGGATGTAGACACAAATGACGTGATTCGAGACTCCGAAGTAGCACTGTTGTTCTGTTTGCAGGCCTTGTAGTATATTTTTCTTATTTCATGTTATTACTGTTAGTCATTCAGATAATACTGTATTTTGATCATATCTTGTACTTATTACTCTGTAGAGCTCCTGTACTCAATGTCACTACATTTTGGGATGATTTCACGTTGTAGCACTATTTTGACTTCAATTATTTATATAAGGCAAAATGGCCTCTTGTTCACTTAAACTTGTACCTAATTTCCAACCCGGTAAAGGAACTTACAACTTTCTCATTTTAATATCTCAACTCGTACATATGTGAACTAGTAAACACCTTACACCATCGACTATGCTTATGTGGAAAGAACAAATGTGACATGGACAAATTGTGTGCAGCTCACATAATTAGCGCGCGTGAGTACAATAATTTTGGATTAAAAACTTTTTACACTTAGGAAAAAAACAATAAATTAAAAAGAAAGAAAGAAAGGCCCCCATCCCATCCCTTTCTTTACCACTACACCCTTTCCCTTTGTTCCTCGAGCACTGTTCGCCAACCCCCCACCTAAGTTTTGTAGTAGATAGATTGAGATGAACAACTTGACCATTTGAGCATGAAATCGCATTCCAAGTGCAGGGACTTGAAGAAAAAAAACTCCAGTCATTCAAAAACCCATTTGAATCAAACCCAACAGTTTTACTTCCAATTCAAACCCAACCATTTTACTGTCACTATGAACCTTTCAATTTTCTCCCAAGCTATTCTTCTACTGAAAGTCAAGGGTATAGTTGAGAGTGACATTAAATCCAAAATTTGCATGCCAAATTTCAAATTAGGCAAAAACAAAGCAAAAATCAATATGGTTGGTCGTCAGTGGACTGAAGGTTATGGCCATTGGAGTTTTCTGGTGGTCAAAACTCAAAAATTCTATTCCTAATTGAATTAACAGAAATAAGAAGAGAAGTAGAAACAAGAGGAAGAAACTGACTAATTTGTTGGATTTGGGGTTTGATCGGAGGCTTTTCCTGCAGTATCTTCTTTTACTGGTTTTGGGGGAGGGGGGAGTGTTTGAGTGGAGAAGAAAGTAAAATAAAATGAAATTTTGATAAATTAATTTTACAAGCGGGGCCCACCAATAACACATGCCAAGCAATAACGGGTCTAACATATGAAGTGTTTGACATGTCAGCGCAATTGATATACACGCTCAATTGGGTGTGATTATTAATATTCATTCTATTAAGTTGAGGTGTTCAAATGAGAAAATTATAAGTTTGTTTACCTGCTAGCAATTGGGTGCAAGTTTAAGAGGCCAGGAGGCCATCTTGACTTTATATAACTCCGTTTTGAGACTATTTAATCATGTTGTTGAAATTTATTTTGGTATATTGGTTCTTGGCCTGCGCATCAAGTAGTGTTAGGTGCCATCACGTCATTGGTGGGTTTTAGGATCGTGACAAGTTGGTACCAGAGAACTAGTTTCATATAAGTCTCATGAGTCATGAGAAGGCCTAGTAGAGTCTTGCTGATAGGTACGGAGATGTCTGTACTTATCCTTGAGAGGCTATAGAGCTTTAGGAACTTTCTCTTTCTTGATTCCTTATCATGTGACTTTATCTCGTCCTGATGCCTATATCTTCAGTTCTATCCCACTCATCTGTACACGATGCCTGTTGGGCATCGATGAGTTGTAATGATGATACAAATGTGATGCACGATGTTTTTCCTCATGTTATAAGGTCAGACTATTATTGTTTCCTTGGGGATAAGTTATCGTCTATTGCAACCCTAGTGTTGGTGTTACCCACGGGTTCGAGGCCTAATACCACATATTATGATGATTCACACGTTGATCTTGATGCGGTGTTGGTACATAATAGTAAGGTGATTGCTTATTCTTGTAGTAGTCATATCCCCACGAGGAGGATTATCCGATTAGCAATTTGAAGTTTGGCATTTTTTCCAGTGCAGGAGAGGTATTGGACTATGGATGTTCAGGCTTTGGTTGATAGAGTTGCGAGATTGGGTATTTCTGATCTTAGTAGAGTTCTAGCTTGTGTTGTTGCATGGTCACCCTTGTTTAATCGCATTAAGGATCTTCAGTATGATGTATTTTATTTGCTCATCCTTAGGGACACAGTGTTCGAATTAGTTCTAAGGAGGTGGTCTTTAGTGTGGATGGAGTGTTATGACTTCCTGGTCGGATTTGTGTTCCCTGTGTTGATGATTCGAGGAAGATGATCCTTGAGGATGCTCGCAGTTGTTGTATTCTATTCGTACATGAGTTAAAGAGAGGTATCGTGATTCAAGGCAATGTTATTAGGAAAGTTTCACGGTGTTTGATTGTCAGTAGGCCAAAAATTAGCATAAAAATCGAGTGGTTTACTCGAAATATGGCTATATTGATATGGAAACGAGAGTGTATCATTTTGGATTTTTTGGTGGGGTTGCCACAAATTTTGGGGAAGTTTGATGCTACAATATCATTATGGACCATTGAGGGAATTTCATATTAGTGGCGACTTCTTACATTTTGAGAGTTCAACTTTGACGAGAAGGGCTTGCTTGAGATAGTAAGGAATTGTGAATGCTTAATTACTATCTTGGTGTGCATATCATCCTGAGTTGGAATCTATTGAAGGGTCTTCTAGTTGTTCATTGGTGGATGAAATAGATTTTTGCTGCTTTTGGTCGAGTGTGGACTCCAGAGGAGTCATTGATTGCATAGCGTTATACCTTGGCAGGTCATAGAAAGATGTTGATATGAGGTCACATAGGTGGGCTATCTCCTGTGAGAAGGTTGTGGGTTTCATGATTTCTTATAAGGTTCCTATGAAGATTTTTACCTTCTATGCAGAAGAGTGTGTATGCTACAATATGGGTTCGGATCGCTTGAAGAAGATGACATAACATTCAAGGTTGAGAGTGCATCGGATTTCGTAATTTGAGATGTGCTAGGGTTGGTGCAGCATGAGCCTATGAGGAATTCAGCTGAGTAGCATTGTGGGATCATAGCATTTAAAGAGAAATAGTCATTATTGGTTCTTGGGTTATGTGAGTGTGGATTAAGTCCAAGTGGAGGAGTCTATAATCAGCGATTGGGTCACCTAGTCATGCGTTGGTATAGATTTTGGACTAAGGGACACTTGTGGATTTGATACGATCTTAGGAGGATGACATCGAGGATCATTCGAGTAAGGAATTTCGGGGTATGTGTTATATTTCAACTTTGTTATATATGGAGGTTGTGGGAAGACTCAGGTTCAATATTCTTTTATGAAGGTAGTGTGCAAGGAAAATGATTCGATCCACTATTTTCTTTTTGGAGTATTCAAGTGCTAATCGATCACTAATCATTTGGAATGATCGGTTATGTATTCAGGATTAGGAATGAATGAGCGACTCTTAAGAAGGTTCTAATGTATTCAAGATTCAATATGTGATATCTAAGGATTTTAAGATTTGTGTGCGATTAGGAATTCGATATTTGCGTTGGATTGTGGAAGAGACTTGGGGTATTTCTGTATCATTGTTAGTTCTGCAAAGTAGTGTCTATGATATGGAAGGAATAACTCCAGATTCATAGAAGGCCTCTTTAGAACAGGTATGTCGATTTGAGGTACTATTAGGTGTATAAGAGGGAATAAAGTGTTTTATGAGTCTTGGTACAACTAGACTTCATGTTGGGAGCACTTGGGATGAGTTCTAATTGAGGTCCATAGTGTACTGGGGAAAATTAGTGTTTTTCTATGAAGGTGGGTCATGAGTAATTTGAAGGAGTTCGGTCCGTTTAATAGTGGCTTGGGTAAGAGTGGTAATAAAGGCGATAAGTTCTTTTGGTTTATAGGTCTTCACAATTTTTTTGGTGGTAATATTGTTGGGTTTGGTAGTCTGTTTGATTTGAGTGATTTTTTAGAGATGCAACAATTTGGTCTGCTTGGTTATGTGCATATGGATTTCGGAGAGTTTGCGATGATTTTGACCACAACTTGTGGTTGGTGCTTCTACAGGCATGAAAAGTTTTTGTGTGTTGCGATTTTCTCTTGTATTGAGCTCAGTGGAAGGTTTCTGCTCACTGGAGTATGTATCCTATTCGTGATTCAGAGTTGGTAATAGGATTATTGTATTATCACATATTGACATGATAGATGCAGTGAGTTGTGTGGAATTGAGATTGCATGAACAAGGTTGCGGTTTAGTTTCTAACGGAATGTCATGAGTCTAGATAGCATGGAAAATATCAAATGTTTAAGAGAATGCTATCACTATATTTGTGATTGCAGATGCTTGATTGGTCCTACAGAAATTGCATAGTTGGTCGTCATTGATGTTTAGGTTTTGCTACTTATTATGGAAGGACTGTGGGAGTATCTCTCATAGATGCTTGTGTATGTGTGATGTGTCAGTCACTTGAGTGAGAGAGGTAGAGATCAGGTATGGAGATTTTGATACTCGCACAGTTTGGAGATTTTTTTTTAAGAGATGGACTATCCCTCTGGTTGCGGATAGTGGAAGTGTGTTTAGGATTTGACAGATGATTATATGCGTCATGGATAGGGTCTCCCTTGACTTTTGGGAGGTTATTGACCTATTTTGTATTGAACCCAAATCGTTTTGGAGGCCCATTGGAAGGCCTAATGAGGAGGTCTACTCTACAGCGGATTAGATTCGCCTATTCAACGCGGCATTTTCTATGGGTGTGTCATTGGGTTGATTATATGTTATTCATGCCTTCATTTGTATCATGTGTCTCTTTCCTATGTTATGATGGATTTTGAGACTAGTTTATTATTCACACACACGTTGTGGTTCTGTTTAGGTCTTGTGGCGATATTTGAGCGAGATAGCTCTTGAGATATTGATTTGTTTATTGTACCTTAGTTGTTCTTGGCCTTTATTTGGAGTGCATTATGCTATATATCTCCCCATTGTTATGTTTATGCACTTTAAATGCTTGTTGTTGCTACACATATGTTCCGCGAATATGAGCAGTACACCTCGATGGGTATTCTTATTGATATATACAGATCGGATTGAACGTCACAACGGTATTATGTGTGGATCGGGTTGCACGTCAAAACAAGATTATGTTGGATATGATTCCTTGTGCTCCTTTTATGTGTTTTGTTTTTCCATTGTAGTATGGATTGATAGCGATGTTCTTAGCGTTGTATCTGTTTAACTTGTTGGATAGTTCCCATTAGGTTCTCTTTGAATTATTGATTATATTTGAGCGATTGCTTGTTGGCACATATATCGCGTCGTACGAGGTTCTTGATGGTATTTGATGTGGCCTGTCGGTCGAGTAGCTTGTACTAGGTGAGATGAGGTTATTGGACCTGGAATCAGTCCTATCGGATTTGTATAATTCTTTTTTAGAAGAATGTCACTAAGAAACTCAGAATTTAACAATGGTTTTTCACGAGGGTTGGAACAAGGTTTATGTGTCATGAGATATATTACCAATAACAGGTTTGGTAAAGAGTTGCTATTGTGGTCAAAAGATATAGCCATGAGCATATGAGTTATGCAATAAATCGTGTGGTTACATCTTCGCTGTATAATTATTCTTTGATAAAACTTGTTGTGATTGATACAATGTATATATATAAGAATCGGTTGTTAGAGGGAGCTCCGAAAGATAGATTTTGGTCCTACGGATTACAAGTTAACGTTGAAAAAGAATTTTTAGTGTGGATAGTGTTAATGAGATCATATGGATTGAAGTTAAGTGATATACCACATGAGCATGCGTATGGTGAGTCTTACAGTGATTTGGAAACTCGGAAACGACCCTTGGCATGTTCGAGGACGAACATATGTTTAAGTAAGGGAGAATGTAATGACCCTTGTAACTCATAGCTGATAGGTTTGTTTAGTTTCTTTTTATTTTGATTTTGGTGTAATAAAGAGTTCAGCGCAGTAACAACATCAACAACAGTGAAAGCACAACCATTCGATAGTCCCAGCTACCAAAACTCCCAGAACAACACTGACCTGATTCCTCTAAACAAAGATATGTAGGCAACCTCGAAAGCAGTGTTCGGTCACCATTTTAAGAAAAAATACTTTCATTGGAGTGATATGTGAGAAAAAATTAGCCATGGCATTCACTTTTCTTTGAACGAAAAATCTTCATGTTCTCGAGCAAAGAGGACAACTGTGAATACCTAATTTTTGCACTATTTTAACATCTCCTAAAGTCATTAGTGTTTTGTTAGTTTAATCATTTTTCTTTATTTTTGTGTCTTTCATTGCGCATTTCCTATTATAATAATACAAAAAGGTAGTTCTTTCTTATTTTTTGCATTTTAGGAATTAACTAACTATTCAATAGGTAAATTAATCTAGTTAATTGATCATTTGATAAGTTATTTAATTAATTAATTTGTTTGTGTAAATTTAGTTTAATAAGTAGGATTAAGGGAAAATGGACTAAAATTGAAATGATTTAGGTGGTCAAAAGTAAAATTTAGTGGCTACCAAGACAGATCTTAAAGGGACGTATTTTTGCATTAAACTATGTTGTTTTCCTTAAGTCAGAGAGATCGAATCTCAGCCTTCAATGTTCGTTGACCCAATGGCCCATAATCATTTTATTTGTCATATAAAAGGCTCCAAAATCAGATTTTTGGCCTCATTCTCCCAACACCAAACCCTAAAGCTCTCTCTCTCTCCTCTCTCCTTCCTTCTCTTCTGCCGCCGCCTCTCAGTACAGTATTTTGGAATATAATCATATATTTGGACTCACAGGGTTATGGGTAGTCAGGATCTACCCCATTACTCGGGTTTTGACCGTGTGGGGCCATGTTCGCTTTTGTTGACTTTTGAAAATTTGATTAAAGATCAAAGTTTTATTGTTTGGTGTTATTTCCTATGACGTTGCTTGACGTTATTGAGTTGCTTTTGGCTAGATCTGAGCCATACGAGGGTCGATTCGCGTGGGAAGGCAATTTTGGAGTATTAATTCACGCGCTTCAAGTTAAGTATCTTTCCTAAGCTTGATTTGAGGGTAAATTCCCCGTTGGCTATGATATTTGATCTATGTTGGGGGTGACGCACATGTGAAGTGATGAGTATATATGTGTACACCCTGGTTATGCATGTTCCAGATCGATTTTAGGCTATTATGTGCCTTTTTTTCTATCGTATCTATTTGTCATTGTGTGTTCAGCACTTGTATGACTACATGAGCTATTATTCATGCTAGTAATCATGTTTAGGCTATGTGCTTATTTGTTTGAGATATGATAGGGTTATTATTTCTATTTTGAGATGTTAACCTTAATTATATTTGTATTCTCAGTCATGTTATTATATCTTTGTCTCTGTGCACTCTTTAGATATTATCTCACATGTAGTTGGTGTCCTTATATGTGTGATATAGGGCTGAGTAGTGAGATGTGAGAATTTTGAGACTCGAGCGGTACGGTGACTGATCTTTGGCCATAGATCCGAGTTGATATTGATAGTGAGGTGTCGCATATGCCTGGACCCATATTTGGCTGAGTGGTATTTATAGTTAGGTGACGCGTGCACCAGGACCCATAATAGCTACCCGTATCACTCCACATAATAGCCACCCTTATCGCTCCGCCCGGAAGTAACACAATATCCACCCATATCACTCTGCACAATCAAAAAAAGTGATATGTCACCCTTACGCCCTGCATAACAACAATAGTGTGATGCCACCGTTATGCTCCGCATAAAAATAACCAATCCACACAACAATTCACATGTGCTAACATCACAACAACACGACACATCAACTCGTACCACAAGTGCCCATAGGCCACAACCTTTACAAAGAACCAACACTATCAATATTTCCACAACAAATAGCCCACGACTCAAACACAATGTGTATATAATTTCAATAACAACAAAATGAACTTAAAAGTAACTCAACAATGAACGACACCCCTTTAACCACAACTTCAATTAAAATAGATCAATGACTTCCAATAACTTCAACTTCAATTAGTTGCTTAAGGATAAACTTGATAATTAATGTATTTCATTGAAACGGCAACCTTCGAATTCTAGCGTATGAAATAAGCTAACAATGAAAGAGATCGCACAAACTAAAAACTACGTCTAAATACATGAGAATAACCTGGAAATGAGAGGATATCATGTAACAAAAATTTGAATTAAGAGTAACTCAACAATAATGGAAGACACATAATGATAAAATAGGTAACAACTTAGTAAACTTGACAAGTAAAGGATATGACATGTGTTAACAACTTCAGTTAAAGCATGTGAGAGTAAACATGAAAAATAAAGGATATAACATGTGCTAACTATTTCAAACCAATATATGAAAGAAGCCTAAGAATCTAAACATGTCAATTTCCACCTATAAGCCCGAGTACGCAGCCGTCACCTCGCGTACACGGATTTCACGTAATACTAATAGCACAAACAACTTAAATCCTAAGGGGTAATTCTCCCACACAAAGTTAGACAAAGTACTTAACTCAAACAAGACAAATCAATACTCTAAAATGATCTTCTCGTGTGAAACAATTTCTGAACGTCTCAAATCTAGCAAAAACAACTTAATATCATAAATAAAAAACCAGAGGAAATAATTTCGGACAATAAAGCGTCGATCTTTAATGAAAGCTAAAAAGTCAATCCTGGGCCCGTACCTTGGAACACGATGAAACTCACAAAATCCGAACACTCATTCCGATTTGAGTTTAACCATATCAAAATTATCCACTTCCGACGTCAAATCAACCTTCAAATCATTATTTTACATTTTAGAAAGTTTTTACAAAAATCCCCTAATTTCTCCAACTCAAATAACTAATTTAATGATGAAAACAAAGATGGAATCATGAAATATAATCAAATCTGGGTAAATAACACATACCCCAATCCAAATCGTGAAGATCCCCTCCAAAATCGCCCAAAATCGAGCTCTCTAACTCAAAAAGTGATAAGCTAAATAAAGCTCTCGAAATAGAGTACTTTATACTATGTCTAGTGCTTTACACATCGAGATCGCAGAAAACTCCTCGTGATTGCGAAGAACAAAACATGAATTGCCAACATTACCTTTACGCGAATGCGACAATGCGGCCACGAACGTGATGATCAGGACCAAAACAATATCGCAAATGCGTCAGCTCTCTCGTGAATGCGGAGAGTAAGGCATGATGACCCCCCTTCCATATTTCCTTGTACGTGATCGCATATTCCATAACGCAAGCACGAAGAAAAAATCCCTCGAAGCTTCGCGAATGCGCAGAATAAAATGGGGCCTCCACGAAATACTCTATGCGAACGTAGAAGTATAGTCGCGAACACAAATAAGGATACACCAGATGACATAACAACAATCTAAAATGTAAGGAAATGACTGGTAGCCCATCTAAAACACACCCCAGGCCCTATGGCCCTGTCCAAACATACCAACAAGTTTCATAGCATAATGCGAGCCTGCTTGAGGCCTCAAATCACAACAAAAAACATCAAAGCTATGAATTTCACCTCAAATCAAACATAATGAACTTATGAACTTTTCACTTCTTCAACTCGCACTGAATTATATCAAATCAACCCCGAATGATGTCAAATTTTGCATGCAAGTCCCAAATGACACAAGGGAGCTATTCCAACTCACAGAATTGCAATTCGAAGCTGATATCAACAAAGTTAACTGCCGATCAAACCTTTCAACCTTCCAAACCTTCAATTTTTCAACTTTCGCCAAAATGCATCAAATCAACGTACGGACCTCCAAATCTATATCCAGGCATATGCCTAATTCCAAAAATAACCATACGAAGCTATTAGAATAATCAAAACACCATTTCAGATTCATTTACACAAAAGTTAAACTCCGGTCAACTCTTACCGCTTAAGCTCTTAAAACAAGAATCAATCATCTAAATTAATTCGGGAACATCCAAAAATCAAAACTGACCACACACGAAATTCATAATAGACAATATGAAAGTACTTGAGATCTTAATCCACCAAACAAGACGCTAATTCTCAAAATAACCGGTTGGGTCGTTACACTTGGTGAGAGGCTTATGTTATGCACCGAACAATGCTGAGTGTGTGTGTGTGCGCGTGCGTAATGACATGTGCTAAGATTTGGTATACTTGATGGCTAACTAGTGACATTGTTGACTTTGGCATGTAAACTTGTCACGCAATCATAGGGTTGTATCTTTCTCATGCTAACTGTACTTAATATCTCTATTTGATGTTTAAAGCATGGAGCTTAAATTGTTTAAGTGATTTATATGGAATAATAAATGCCTTGACTGATATAGTAGAAAAGCATGCTTATTTTCCCTTGCATTATGAAAAGGTTAAATTTGATATTACTTGAGCTATTGTTCCTTTTGCTGTTGTTATACTGTTACTATTGTTGTTGTCTATTGAAAATGAATATTAGACCTTTCCAAGATCGTCAATGCTTTAACCCCAAGGTTAGGCTTGTTACTTGTTAAGTACATGGGGTTGGTTGTACTCATAATACACTCTGCACTTTATGTGCAGATGTAGGTTCTTCTGATATAGGCGATTTCTAGAGGGAGGCATATGTTCCTGTTGGAGACTCTGAGGTAGCATTGTTGTTCCATTGGCATGCCTTGAAATCCCTTTTTCTTATTTCATTTTATTACTTTAACCATTCAGGCAATACCGTATTTTGATCAAATCTTGTACTTAATAATATCTAAAGCTCATGTACTCGATGACACTAGATTTTGGGATGATTTCCAGTTGTAGCACTATTTTGACATTAGTTATTTATATTATTCCATCTTGAGACTATTTTATCCTGTTGTTGAAATTTATTTATATATATTTGTTGTTGTCTTACCTAGAAAGCAGTGTTAGACACGATCATGACTCTGGTGGGTTTTTGGGTCGTGGCATTATCTTCCGCCCCTACGTAAAAAAGGACTTGGAGGAACATTTCTCAGATACGCGGGTGGAAAACAAAGACCCATTTACAAGCTTCCTTTGGTATACGCATTATTTTTCCCACCATCGTAACTATTTTCTCACTACACTTTTGCAGGATTTAGATTTTGGGGTTTCTTACACTCGCTCCTGCCACTATGCTCGATGTCAATAAAGCTCAAGAGTGCATTTTAGAGTTCGCTGCTTTAGAGAGGAAAAATAAAGTAACTCCCAAGTCCAAGGAAGAAGAAGAGACTGCTAGTCCTCTCGAAAAATATATTAGATCTAACAAGAAAAAAATCGAGTCAAGAAGTGACCGGGGCAGTTCCCCAGTCGATCCTACCAGCACTCATCACCACCTTATTGATTATTTTTTGTGGTGGAAGATGACGTTGGTAATCCTGCACCAACCTCTAAATTAATGAAGCTTTGTTTTACGCTGGTTGGTACCGATTTTGATGGTTCAACGAAAAATGAAATTTTTAGAGTTAAGCACTCTATGCCTCCTCCTTCCTCTTTAACCCCGAAAATACTTCCCAATATCTCTGGTTGGGATGAAAGTGGAACTTTTAAGGAGATAAATAAGCGCCAAATCTTAGTGGAAATTCCGAGCTGCCCCTTGAATGATATATTTAATCTCCCCCATGAGAAGAAGAAACTGACTTCTCATTCTACTTCTTCTCTTTTCAAAGTCATGGTTCATCCAACCCTCCAGGTATGTTAATTATCTTTCTTTTCTAGTTTTCCGTACCTCGTGCCCTAGTTTTTTAACTTCTTTTATTCTTACAATGTAGTGCAATTTGATAGGGATAGAGGTATTGAAAAGGATTACTTGGTATGAGGAGGTTATCAATGAATAAGAGGTAGATCTTGGTGATTGGAAAGCTTGATTTGAGAGTCTTAAACTCCAATAAAAAATCTTTGGAGCAAAAAAATGTCATTCAAAAGCAAGTTAAAGTGGTTAAGCAGAGTTTGCAAAATTAAAGGCGAAAATGAAGTAAATGGAAACAACCTTTGTATTCTAGAGCCACTGGTGAGATTCCGATCTTG
Source organism: Nicotiana paniculata (assembly GCA_005239505.1). Classification (NCBI taxonomy): domain Eukaryota; kingdom Viridiplantae; phylum Streptophyta; class Magnoliopsida; order Solanales; family Solanaceae; genus Nicotiana; species Nicotiana paniculata. The sequence goes on along the minus strand of ML321853.1, from coordinate 142,733 downwards.
AAATAGTTTATTGCTTGGAAAGAATTATATTCGGGCCAACTGGTTCAAGAATAAACTTAATCCAAAGAAGATCTTCGTGCATCAAAAGACAAGGTAAAATTTCTTGTCTTCTCTTGTTCCATTAAGAGCCTCTTATGAAGCTACAGAAGTGGAGAAGGGAGATGTACAAGAAAAAAATGAGTAGTTGGTTGAAAAGTATGAAGCTCTTGAAACTCTCACTAAGATGATCGTGAGTTGAACGTTTCTCCAAAATTCCCTTTGATACATTGAAGGAAGCCCATTATGAAGCTTTTAACATCAACATTGAATTTGAGAAATCTACGGAAGCTATTAAGGCGACCCAAAAAGTTATTAGCTTTTCTAATCCCGAAGAAGAATCCCCGGAGGGTATGATAAACTTATAATTGCTAGATGAAGGTGATAAAGATGATGGTACCAAATCACGTAATTCATCTCTAGCCTCGTAAGTTGATCCTCCTCAAGTTGCTTCTTCTCCCTCTTAAGGTTTTTCTTTGGGTCCCGAAACTGCTTCTCCTGATCATTGAATATTGTTTTAGATTTGGTTTTGAATTGTAAGGCTAAGGTTTTTCTTCTTTGCTTTAAGACAATAATGCATATTTTGTTGTTGCTATAAAATTCTTACGCTTTTGCTCACTTATATTTTCTAGTCTTAGACTTTTCTACTTATATATATGTTTTGTTTTGTAGATAACTTTTCGTTTCCATGATTGAGGCTAATTTCTTTAAAGTCTTAATTGAAGACGTTTAGATTTTGATATAAAAGAGGGCCCTTTTATGTTATTGACACTAGTGGAGATGAAGTCTTATCTCCTTGTTATGTGTCAAACAAGAGTGAGAATCCTCATTATTTATACAAGCGTTGAACAATTATAACTTAATTAGCTTCATGTAGTATTTTGCAATATGCACTTATTATGTATAATTCAACTTTTTGAATACAATAACTCTGTTGATTGTATTTTAAGCATAAAAATTTTCAAAATACTTTGTTCCGTAATTGTTTCTACAACTTACAAGTATCACTCGAAGCTATAATCATTTCCTTACGCTCGAATCTTTCTATATGTAACTATATTGCTTTAGGACCTAAACTATTTGATGTCATGATAGTCTTTATCTTTCCTTTGAAATCTGCTTTTATATGTCTTGAAATTTGCATGTCTTGAACCGTCTTGAGCTTAACCTTCCAAATGTTATCTTCACATATCATATAGTCCCCCTGTTGTTTGAGTTCGAAGTGTAAGGACTTAAGTACTGATTCTTCACTCAGATTTAGATATTTCTCCTGGTCCTTTTCCTATAAAGGAAACATATACATGACTTGGGGTTTTTTAGATGAAGATGATGTTTAATTCTTTCAGTCAGACTTGTTACCACCTTGACTGGGAATAACTAATAGTTTAATGTACCAATTCTAGTCTAGTGTCATCCTTTGGTCTAGGTTATCTTTTTACATGTCATATTGTAATGACCCGGTCGATCGTTCCGTAAGATTTAGCTCGTTTTCCCTGTTTCTGCTTTACCGTTTGTTTCTTAGCCTAATTATGTTGTGGAGTCGGTTGATTCGGGTTCGGAGTGGTCGTGGTGAGAATTGAGGAACTTAGTCTCTTAAATTGGCTTTATAGTTGGAAAAGTCAATTGGGAGTTGACTTATAGGTAAACGACATCAGAATGTGGATTTTTGGGCTCGGATAGCTTCATTACGTGATTTGGGACTTAGGAGTGTGTTCAAAATATGTTTTAGAGGTCCAGAGTAGAATTTGTCTTGAATTAGCGAAATTTAGTTTTTTGAAAATTCCGGTCGGCAGTGGAAAAACTAGCTATCGGGGTCGGAATGGTATTTTGAAAGTTGGAACAGGTTCGTAGTGTCATTTTGGATATGTGTGCAAATTTTCAGGTCATTCGGACGAGTTTTGGGTAGTCTAGGCATCGTTGCTGATTTTTGGAAGTTTGAAAGTCCTTAGGCTTGAATCATGGTAGATTTGATGTTTTGGTGTTATTTTGGGTGTTCCGAGGGTTCGACTAAGTCTGAGTTATCACTTATGAGTTGTTGTTACTTTTGGTTGAGGTCCTGAGCTCCTCGGGATAAGTTCGAATGGTTGTCGTCATGATTTTTGGTAATTTGGAATTGCTGGTGTAAAGCTTTCTGGTTTTCCGCACCTGCGGGAGGGGGAGCCGCAGGTGAGAGGTTGCTGGTACGATCTGGGAGCCACAGATGTGGAGTTTGGGGGGGGGGGGGTTAAGCTATTTCCGCAGATGTAGAACCTTTGGTCGCAGGTGCAGATCGCATGTGCAGGCTTACGGACTGCATGTGCGAGGTTGGACCTTTAGTGGAATTCTGTAGAAGCGCACCTGGGACTGCAGGTGCGGTTTCACTAGACAGAGAGTATAAATACTAACCTTCGCGAAATTAGGTTATTTCATTAAAGTTTTCATATGGATTTGAGCTTGAGAGAGGGTTTTGAAGATGGAAATCAAGAGAACTTCGTGGAGGTATGATTTTTGGACCTAAAACTTATTTCTATGGTGTTATTTGACTGATTAGGGATGAAATTTATGACAAATTAGTGACAAAATTGGGGGTTTAGGGCTTGGGAATTTGAGACTTTAAATTGAGGAATTCAGGGGCCATTTGTGGTTGGATTTGGACGTATTTTATATGTGTAGACTCGTGGAAGGATAAGGATTCTAGTTTTGTGATTTTTATCTAACTCCGAGACGTGGGCCCAGGGGTCGAGTTTGGCCAATTTCGGGATTTGTACTTAATTTTGATAATTTTCGAATGTGTTTTGTCTCCCTAGCATATATTGATAATATTAATCTGGTTTTGGTTAGATTTGGAGCAATCGGGAGCTGATTCGAGAGGCAAGAGAATTTTTATCACTATTTTGAGTGGCGCACATACTAGATGATGAGCGTGTGGCACGAATAGTTGGGGGATTGTGACTTGGTCCGTCTCGTGGCAACTATTAAGTTGCATATTTGATTCTACTTCATACAATATTCATGTTTTAAGAGTATTATTATATTGTGGGATGTACGCCATGTTTGGGGCCTTGTGCCGACCTGTTTGGACCCCTTGACGGTTGTTTAATACTATTTCTCACTATTTTGACTTATGATTTACACTTAGTCATTTCCTATTTAACTGATTTCGAAACTCAGTCTCATTTACACTACTTTTGTGATATAAAATTATATTTTTGGTCGAGTACCCCGTTTATTTGATAGCCCGAGTGGCTTTGAGAGATTTCTAACTGAGTGAGGCTGAGTGCCTATGTTGTGAGGATATTATGGGATCGGGCTGCACGCCGCAACATGTTGCACTATTTATGATATGTGAGAGGCCGAGAGCCTGAGTGATTATGCAACGAGATGGCTTGATATTAGCGCTTGGGCTGTAGGAGCCCCTCCGAAGTCTGTGCACCCCCAGTGAGCGCAGGTACCTACTGAGTGCGAGTGTCGAGTTATGAGAGATTGGGAGGCATGAGCGTCTGTGAGGTAGCCCGAGGGGCTAATACTGAGTGACGATACGCCCGAGGGGCTATTTAGGATACACGTTTTTCATCTGTAGGACTGTTTATGAACTCCGTCGACTTTATTTACTGAATCGTCTGATTTCTATGGAATTTGTGAAAAATGGTACATTTTCAAAAGATATTTTACTAAAAGCGATTTGTAAGTGTTACAAGATATTGTATCTGTGTTTTCTGAAAGAAAGGCTTTATTTACTGTGCATTAATGACTGTTTTTACTTGTTTCGTAGCCTTAGATAGTAATTACTCTCATTACTACTAAGTTGGCGTACTCATATTACTCCCTGCACCTTGTGTGCAGATTCAGGTGCTGGGTCTGAGCGCTAGCTGTTTTCGCATTCTCTTGGAGCTTTGTTCGGGATTTTGAGGTAGCTGTTTGGTGTCCGCAGCATGCCCTCTTTCCCTTCTTATCCTATTATTTGATGTCATTTCCTAGAACTTGTTGTAGTAAGGAAACAATAGTACATTGTATTGTTTATAGATGCTCATGACAGTTGACTCCAGGTTTTGGGACAGTGTTTAAACTACTTTATTCGTTTTGTTGCTTTAAAATGTTAAACCGGAAGAATTTTATGGAATATCGAACAATTTTAAATTTAGTGGAAAGTCTTTTTGTTATTTCGCGGTAGATTGGCTCGCCTAGTATCATGATAGGCGCCATCACGGCCGACTTACGATTTGGGGCCGTGAAAAGTTTGTATTAGAGCCCTAGGTTACATGGGACTCACCGGTCATGAGCAGGTTTAGTAGAGTCTTGCGGATCGGTACAAAGACGTATGTACTTATCTTCAAGAGGCTACAAAACCCTTAGGAAAAATCTCACATTCTTAAATTCTATCGTGCGAACCTGTTGATTCTAGAACTAAACTTCTGTTGTTTTCATTCTCTCACAGATGGTGAGGACTCGTGCCGCTGGTCAGGGTGACTAGACATCAGCTAGACTAGCGAGAGGTCGAGGCCGTGGCAGAGGGAGGGGTGCAGCCCGCGCAGCAGTCGGGGCAGCACTCGTGGATCCACCTACTATTCAGGATGAGGTTCCCGCCGTAGATGTTCTAGCGAGACCCGCGCAGGCACTGGCAGTGCCTATTGTGATTCCAGGACTTCAGGAGACTCTAGCTCAAATTTTGACTGTGTGCACCAGTCTTGCACAGACGATCGCTATTTCTAATTCTGCCGCTACTTCTCAGGACGGGGGAGGCACTCAGACTCCAGCTACTCGGACACCTGAGCAGGTTACCCAGGGGCTCCAGACGTCGGGGGCAGCTCCAGCCCAGCCAATTGCCCCAGCTCAAGATTTTGTGATTCCAGTCATGCCAGATGACGAGCAGTGTAGGTTAGAGAGATTTGGTAGACTTCAGCCTCCGACTTTCAGTGGTGCTGAGGGTGTGGATGCCCACGGTTTCTTAGACATGTGTCAGAGGATGTTTTGTGCTGCAGGGATATTGGAGACTAGTGGGGTCTTGTTCACTACATTCCAGTTCTCAGGAGCTGCATTCACTTGGTGGGATTCCTACGAGAGGCGTAGGTCTGTTGGTGCAGCACCCCTTACTTGCCTGTAATTATCCACTCTCTTCTTAGAGAAGTATGTTCCCTAGTCTCACAGAGAGGAGCTGCGTAGGTAGTTTAAGAAGTTACGTCAGGGTGGGTTAACAGTGATGTAGTATGAGATGAGGTTCTCAGAGCTTTCCTGACATGCTTCAGAGGTGGTCCCTACTAAGAGAGAGAGGATCAGGAGATTCGTTGATGGTCTCACTTATCAGCTCCGTATTTTGATGACTAGGGATAGGGTATCAGGTGCTACCTTCGAGGAGGTTGTTGATATTGCTCGGGATATTGAGGTAGTTCGCCGTCAGGAGCGGGAGGAGAGGGAGGCCAAAAAGACTCGTGGATCTGGTAGTTTCAGCGGTGCTCCTTCTAAAGGACAGTTTCAACATGGTAGAGGCTGTTCATTCAGGCCTCCTCAGCTAGTCTGCCAGCCTATAGTGGTGCATCTTCGGGACATGGTCCCCGCAATTCTCATTCACGACGTTCTTCATTCATTGCCTTTCTAGACTAGAGCTTATCCTAAGCACCATCAGTTCAGGGCTCCTCTATGCATGGCTCTTCTAGTGGCCATATTGCTGCCAAGGGTTCCTTTCAGTACCTGTCTCCAGCTCCAGGGAGTTACTTCGAGTGTGGAGAGTTTGGGCATGTATGGAGGCAGTGCCCTTGTCACCTTGGTGGTTCTTCTCAACAGAGGGGTCAACCCTCGACTTCAGACTCAGTTACTTAGCCACCCGCCCAGGTAGCTAGGGGTGGGGGTCAGACAGCTAGACGCCGCCCTAGAGGGGGAGGTCGGGCAGGTGGAGGTCAGGCTCGTATCTATGCACTCCCAGCCAGGCGAGATGCTATAGCCTCCGATGCAGTGATCAGAGTTATCTTCTCACTCTGTCGCCGAGATGCTTTGGCCTTATTTGAGCCTGGTTCTATGTATTCCTATGTTTCATCATATTTTGCCCATTTTCTTGATATGCCCCGTGAGTCTTTAGTTACATATGTACATGTCTCAACTTCGATGGGCGACACTATTATTGGGGACCACGTGTATCGGTCTTGTGTGATATCTATTGGGGGTCTGGAGAACCGAGTGGACCTGTTGTTGCTTAACATGGTTGATTTTGATGTGATATTGGGCATGGATTGGTTATCTATGTGTCATGATGTTCTTGATTGTCACGCTAAGACCGTGACCTTAGCTATGCCAGGATTTCAGAAGGTTGAGTGGAGAGGTTCTATTGAGTATGTGTCTAGTAGGTTGATTTCCTATCTGAAGGACCAGCGTATGGTAGAGAAGGGGTGTTTATCGTATTTGGCTTTTGTGAGGCATGTCAGTGTTGAGACTCCCACTATTGATTTTGTTCCTATGGTCCATGATTTTCCAGACGTGTTTCCTGCAGACCTGTTAGGCATGACACCTGACAGGGATATTGATTTCGGTATTGATCTGGTGCCAGGCACTCAGCCTATTTCTATCCACCTTATCGTATGGAACCAACAAAGTTGAAGGAACTGAAAGAGCAACTTCAGGAACTACTAGATAAGGGGTTTATTCGGCATAGTGTGTCACCTTGGGGTGCACCAATGTTGTTTGTGAAGAAGAAGATGGTTCCATGAGAATATGTATTGACTACAGGCAGTTGAACAAGGTTACAGTCAAGAATAAGTATCCTTTTCCTCGTATTGATGATTTGTTTGACCAGCTTCAGGGAGCCAGGGAATTCTCTAAGATTGACTTGAGATTCGGGTATCATCAGCTAAAGATTCGGGATTCCGATATTCCCAAGACAGCTTTCAGGACTCGTTATGGTCACTATGAGTTTATGGTGATGTCTTTTGGGCTGACCAATGCGCTAGCAACGTTCATGCATTTGATGAATAGCGTGTTTCAGCCGTATCTGGATTCCTTTGTTATTTTGGTCATTGATGACATCCTGGTATATTCTCATAGCTAGGAGGAGCACGCTCATCATTTGAGAGTTGTTTTATAGAGATTGAGGGAGGAGAAGCTTTATGCAAAGTTCTCCAAGTGTGAGTTTTGGCTTGGCTCAGTAGCTTTCTTGGGGCACGTGGTGTCCAGTGAGGGTATTCAGGTCGATCCGGAGAAGATAGAGACGGTGTAAAGTTGGCCTTGACCGTCCTCAGCTACGGAGATTAGGAGCTTCCTTAGTTTGGCGGGATATTACTGTCCCTTCGTGGAGGGGTTTTCTTCTATTGCTTCTCCCTTGACCAAATTGACCTAGAAGGGTGCTCTGTTCAGGTGGTCTGACGAGAGTGAGGAGAGCTTTCAGAAGCTCAACACTGCATTGGCCTCAACTTTAGTGTTAGTATTGCCATCAGCTTCAGGTTCTTATGCCGTATATCGTGATTCCTTAAGGATAGGCATTGATTGTGTTTTGATGCAGGAGGGTAGGGTGATTGCCTACGCCTCGCGCCAGTTGAAGAATCATGAGAAGAATTACCCAGTGAATGATCTCGAGCTAGCAGCCATTGTTCACGCCTTGAAGATTTGGTGTCATTATTTGTATGGGGTGCATTGTGAGGTTTTCATTGATCACCATAGTCTGCAACATCTATTTAAGAAGAAAGATCTGAATTTGCGTTTAAGGAGATGGTTGGAGCTTCTCAAGGACTACGATATCACTATTCTATACCATCGGGGGAAGGCCAATGTGGTGGCCTATGCCTTGAGTCGCAGATCAGAGTGTTTGGGGAGTCTAGCATATCTTCCAGCAGCAGAGAGACCATTAGGACTTGATGTTCAGGCCTTAGCTGGCCAGTTGGTGAGATTGGATCTATTAGAGCCCCGTTGGGTATTAGCTCATATAGCTTCCAGGTTTTCTTTTTATGACCGGGTCAGAGAGCGCCAGTATGATGACCCACACTTACTCGTCCTTCAGGACAGGGTTCGACGAGGTGATGCCAGGGATATAGTTATTGGTGATGATGGGGTTATGAGGATACATGGTAGGATTTTTATGCCCAATGTGGATGGGCTTTGAGAGTTGATTCTAGCAGAGGCCCATAGCTCGCGGTATTCCATCCATCCGTGTGACGGGAAGATGTATCAGGATCTGAGACAGCATTACTGGTGGAGGCGGATGAAGAAGGATATTGTTGAGTTTGTAGCTCAGTGTCTCAACTGTCAACAGGTCAAGTATTAGCACTACAGACAAGGTGGGTTGCATCAGAGGTTGGATATTCCGGAGTGGAAGTGGGAGCGGCTCAATATGGACTTTGTAGTTGGGATCCCACGAATTGCGAGGATGTTTTATGCTATATGGGTTATTGTGGATCGGCTGACCAAGTTCGCACACTTCATTCCTGTTGGTACTACTTATTCTTCGAAGCGATTAACTGAGATTTACATTCGGGATATTGTCCAGTTGCATGGTGTTCCAGTTTCTATCATTTCTGACAGAGGTACTAAGTTCACATCTCAGTTTTGGAGGGCCATACAGAGAGAGTTGGGTACTCAGGTCGAGTTGAGCACATCATTTCATCCTCAGACGGACGGACAGTCACAGCGCACTATTCATATTCTGGAGGACATGTTGCGTGCTTGCGTCATTGATTTCAGGGGTTCATGAGACCAGTTTCTGCCACTCGCGGAGTTTGCATATAATAACGGTTATCAGTCGAGTATCCAGATTGCTCCGTATGAGGCTTTATATGGTAGGAGGTGTAGATCTCCGGTTGGTTAGTTTGAGCCGGGTGAGGGATAAGGTGAAGTTGATTCAGGAGCGGCTTCGCACGACGCAGTCTAGGAAGAAGAGTTATGCGGATTGGAAGGTCCAGGATGTATCTTTCATGGTTGGGGAGAAGTTTCTACTGAAGGTGTCACCCATAAAGGGTGTTATGCGGTTCGGGAAGAGGGGCAAGTTGAGTCCACGGTTCATTGGGCCTTTTGAGGTGCTTCAGAGAGTTGGAGATGTGGCTTATAGACTTGCTTTTCCACCCAGCTTATCGAGTGTTCATCCGGTGTTTCATGTTTCCATGATTCGGAAATATGTTGGTGACCCGTCTCCTATTTTAGACTTCATCACGAATCAGCTTGACGGTGATATGTCTTGTGAGGTAGAGCCGGTGGCTAATCTGGGTCGTCAGGTCCGAAGGTTGAGGTCTAAGGATATAGCTTCAGTGAAGGTGTAGTTGAGAGGCCAGCCGGTGGAGGAGGCCACCTGGGAGACTGAACGGGAGATGCGGAGCAAATATCCTCACCTATTTGAGACTCCAGGTATGTTTTCTTGACCCGTTCGAGGACGAACATTTGTTTAAGAGGGGGAGAATGTAACGACCGGGTCGGTCGTTCCGTACGATTTATCCCTGTTTTCCCTATTTCTGCTTTATCGTATGTTGCTTAGCCTAATTATGTTGTGTTGAGTCAGTTGGTTCGGGTTTGGAGTGGTCGTGGTGAGAATTGAGGCACTTAGTCTCTCAAATTGACTTTATAATTGGAAAAGTCAACCGGGAGTTGACTTATAGGAAAACGACCTCAGAATGTGGATTTTTGGGCTCGGATAGCTTCTTTAGGTGATTTGGGACTGGGAGTATGTTCGGAATGTGGTTTAGAGGTCGGGAGTAGAATTAGGCTTGAATTGACGAAACTTAGTTTTTGGAAAATTCTGGTCGGCAGTGGAAAAACTAGCTATCGGGGTCGGAATGGAATTCCGAAAGTTGGAACAGGTTCACAACATCATTTTTGATGTGTGTGCAAACTTTCAAGTCATTCGGACGAGTTTTGGGTAGTTTCGGCATCGTTGCTGATTTTTGGAAGTTTGAAAGTCCTTAGGCTTGAATCATGGGTAGATTTGATGTTTTGGTGTTATTTTGGGTGTTCTGAGGGTTCGACTAAGTCCAAGTTATCATTTATGAGTTGTTGTTACTTTTGGTTGAGGTCCTGAGGTCCTCGGGATAAGTTCGGATGGTTGTCGGCATGATTTTTGGTAATTTGGAATTGCTGGTGTAAAGCTTTCTTGTTTTACGCACCTGCGGAAGGGAGAGCCACATGTGCGAGGTTGCTGGTGCGGTCTGGAAGCCACATATGCGGAGTTTGGGGGCTAAGATATTTTCTCAGATGCGGAACCTTTGGTCACAGGTGCGGATCGTAGGTGCAGGCTTATGGACGGCAGGTACGAGGTTGGATCTTTAGTGGAATTTCGCAGAAGCGCACCTGGGATCGCAGGTGCGGGTCCGCAGGTGCAGTTAAAAGACCGCAGGTACGGTTTCGCGAAATTGGGTTATTTCATCAAAGTTTTCATACGGATTTGAGCTTTAGAGAGGGCTTTGAAGAGGGAAATAAAGAGAACTACGTGGAGGTAAGATTTTTGGACCTAAAACTTATTTCTATGGTGTTATTTGATTGATTAGGGATGAAATCTATGGAAAATTAGTGACAAAATTGGGGGTTTAGGGCTTGGGAATTTGAGACTTTAAATTGAGGAATTCAGGGGCCATTTGTGGTTGGATTTGGACGTATTTTATATGTGTAGACTCGTGGAAGGATAAGGATTCTAGTTTTGTGATTTTTATCTAACTCCGAGACGTTGGCCTAGGGGTCGAGTTTGGCCAATTTCGGGATTTGTACTTAATTTTGATAATTTTCGAATGTGTTTTGTCTCCCTAGCATATATTGATAATATTAATCTGGTTTTGGTTAGATTTGGAGCAATCGCGAGCTGATTCGAGAGGCAAGAGAATTTTTATCACTGTTTTGAGTGGCGCACATACTAGATGATAAGCGTGTGGCACGAATAGTTGGGGGATTGTGACTTGGTCCGTCTCGTGGCAACTATTAAGTTGTATATTTGATTCTACTTCATACGATATTCATGTTTTAAGACTATTATTATATTTTGGGTTGTACGCCATGTTTGGGGCCTTGTGTTGACCTGTTTGGACCCCTTGGGGGCTGTTTACTGCTATTCCTCACTGTGTTGATTTATGATTTACACTCAGTCATTTTCTGTTTAACTGATTTCGAAACTCAGTCTCATTTACACTACTTTTGTGATATAAAATGATACTTTGGGTTGAGTACCCCGTTTATTTGATACCCTGAGTGGCTTTGAGAGATTTCTGACTGAGTGAGGGCGAGTGCCTATGTTGTGAGGATATTATGGGATCTGGCTGCACGTCACAGCATGTTGCACTGTTTATGATATGTGAGAGGCCGAGAGCCTAAGTGATTATGCCACGAGAGGGCTTGCTATTAGCGCTTGGGCTGTAGGAGCCCCTCCACAGTTTGTACACCCCCAGTGAGCGCATGTACCTACTGAGTGCGAGTGCCGACTGCTGAGTGATGAGAGATAGGGGCTAATACTGAGTGATTTTGAGGCATGGTGAGTGATTGATGCTGAGTGACGATACGCCCGAGGGGCTATTTATGATACATGTTTCCATCTGTAGGACTATTTATGAACTCCATTGACTTTATGTGTTAAATCATTTGATTTATATGGAATTTGTGAAAAAGGTACATTTTCAAAAGATATTTTACTGAAAGCGATTTGTAAATGTTACAAGATATTGTATATGTGTTCTGAAAGAAATGCTTCATTTACTGTGCATTGATGACTGTTTTTACTTGTTTCGTAGCCTTAGACATTATTTACTCTCATTACTACTGAATTGGCATACTCACATTACTCCTTGCACCTTGTGTGCAGATTCAGGTGCTGGGTCTGAGCGCTAGCTATTTTCGCATTCTCTTGGAGCTTTGTTTGGGAATTTGAGGTAGCTGTTTGGCATCCACAACATGACCTATTTCTCTTCTTATCCCTTTATTTCATGTCATTTCCTAGAACCGATTTTAGTAAGGAAACAGTAGTACATTGTATTGTTTATAGATGTTCATGACGGTTGACTCCAGATTTTGGGGCAGTGTATAAAGTACTTTATTCATTTTGTTGCTTGAAAGTGTTAAACCGGAAGGATTTTTTGGAATTTCGAACAATTTTAAATTTAGTGGAAATTCTTTATGTTATTTCGCGGTACATTGGCTAACCTAGTATCATGATCGGCACCATCATGACCGACTTAGGATTTGGGGCCGTGAAACATATAAAAATGTTAGTAAAATCAAATGAACAAGTTTTAGATTGGCCTTTCAGTTTTAATATGTCACAATATGAAATCCTAATAAAGGCCATGATACCGCCTAACCCACTCGCTAGGAAAGGCAACACTCAACAACATTTATAAAATTCAAGTTTTAATACATTAACTTAATCATGATAATAAAAGCAAAGCAGAATAATTCATAACTCAATAATAGCAGTACAAGAATCTCACACAGGGTCTAACATGACCACAACTATCTCACAAACTCTCCCAAAACTCGGGTGTCACAATTAGTAACAAGCATCTAATAAGAGTACAAGATATCAACTGAATATAAGTTCTATCCAAAGATGACAAAAATAAAGAGTAGGGAAGGGTGAATTCAATGTGCTGCGGATCAGATCAAGTAAGTACCTCACAGCTGGGTGTATCCCACCAAAACTAGCCTCACAACATGCACAATATGTGAAGAAGTGTAGTATGATTTCAAAACACGGTACTCGGTAAGTATCAATCTAGCCACGAAAAAGTAATGGCGAGAGGTCAATGGTTAGACCTACTATTATCTAAATCATCACAAGAGGCATAAATAACATATGGAAATAAGCATGATATCATTAATCAAGTCTACCAACAATAACTTTAATATGTAAACCTCCTTTTCAAACAGGAGATAACATACAATATCAGGTATCTCAAGCTTTCACAATCCGGATATTTGGTCATCAACAGTAAAACAACTACAAGAGTCATTGCATCAGTCTAAGCTACCAATGCATGCTCACAATCGCTTACCGATTCTCCATTCTAATCCATAAAACGGACACATACCGAGTGTCCAAATTAATACCAATTTAAATATCTTGCGCCTACAGGTCCAAAAGTAACATGGGTAATCAACTGACTCTAGAGGAACGGTACCATTGATACTCACTTAACAACCTGTTCAGTTCATAAATATAGAAGTACACAGGAATGTATAACCAAATCACTGCATATAGAGAAGATGTGCACAAGTCTTATAACAGTTTACAACTCAACGTATAGAGATTATATGAATTTTTGCACCAAAGGATCATCAACATTAGCATATAGAGAAGATATGCATTAAGAATTAACTTAATGTGCATAGGTCAACATATAGAGAAGAAATGTACCGTGCCTTCACATTCCAGTCAAATAGCATATAGAGAAGATATTCATAAAGAGCATATATACATTTCAAAACTAGCATATAGAGAAGATAAACGATAAAAACATGTATACATTCGAGGTGTTTGCAAATAAAGAAGAGATACAAAGATAAACCACTGATCAGTTTTCTTCATATCGTGAGTACATTATAAAGAGAGAAACATGAGAGGGCAATCCTAGGGGATGTGTCCTTGTCTACACACTGCACGGAAACACATGTGCCATAATATAACAACCGCACGGACCACTCACGTGCTACCAATCTAGTCCATATCACACAAAAGAATATACAATAATACATGTATACAAATAATGGATATCAAATCACATACTCATGGACTGATAAAAACAAAATGCTAAGGTGTATGCAGGTGCAAAGTGCGCTACCATAACTCAGATCAGGCGGATACACAACAAAAATAGCAATTATCGTATTTGAACATGTAATTAACCTACACATGATCTCTATCTTGATTCAAGAAGATCATGAAGTGGTACAAACATATGAAGCATGATAGCAAGGAGCATAACATTCAATACAAGGCAAAACATAGCCTAAGAACTACCCCGAACATGGATAAAACCTGGTGCACACACACATGTCTCACACTCGGTGTGTATCCATCGTAAAAAATTCAAGCAACTAGTGCCTCAAACCAAGACTAGGCATGATACTTACCTCAACAAGCCAAATAAATACTGCAAAAATGCCTTCCCTTGCAAATAGGCCTCTGAACGGATCGAATCTAGCCAAAACAACTCAATAATATCAAATAAAGCTATAGAATCAATTCCAAACAACAAAGCTTTAATCTTTATTCAATTTCAAAAAATTAAAAAAAATTCAACCCGGGCCCACATAATCAAAACCTGATTCAATGGGTAGGCCCTGACTACCCGTAACGCCACGAGTCCAAATATGTCATAGAATCCAAAACCAAGTCCTAATTGTCCTTCAATTCCTCAGTTTTCACTCTTTTAAGTTGTAGGAAAACCCCCAAATTTTCCACAAAATTCCATATTTTAGGTGTTAATAATCCATGTTGATTCTTGAAATAATATAAAAAATGGGTAGAAATCACTTACTCCAAAGTCTTGTATGAAAATCTTCTAAAATGATCGCCCCTCTCCAAGTCTAGGGTTGAAATATTAGAATGGGCTAAAATTTTGAAATTTGATATTCAAAGAAGCCTGCCCAACACTACCTTTCGCGAACGTGGTCACTACCTCGCATTCTAAAGCACAAATGGTGATAGCCGCAAAAATAACCCATCGTGAATGCGGCACATTATCTCAAACGTGATTCCCCTGGCCTACGCGAACACGAGCCCCTTCCCCTAATCGCGAAGGCCAAGCTCTAGCTAACTCCCAGCTTGCCTCACTTCTACGCGAATGCGACTCCCAGGGCGTGAATGCAAAGACAAAATACCACAACTCATTGCAGATGTTACCTCTAGCTTGCAAACGCAAAGAGCACCAGCCTACCCCAAAATCCTTCTCCACGACCATGCGACCTTCTCCGCGATAACGAACCCCAGTAGATACTAGCGAAATCCACAACATTAAACATGCTCCAGGTGGTCTGGAACCCAGCCAAGCAACCAAGACTCCATCCAAACAAACCAACAAGTCCTTAAAATCTATCCAGACCTATCAAAAGCCTCCAAATACATATGATAACATTACATCAATGAATCAAATGCCATAAGACAAGTTAAACTTCTCTTAAGTTCAAGAACTTATAAACTTCAAACCAAACGTCTGATTCAAGCGTAGCCAATTCAATTTACAACCAAACTATGGATACAAGTACCAAATGAAAAAATAGCCTATTCCAACATCCGGAACAACAATCCGAGCTTGATATCATCAAAGTCAACTCTCGATCAAACTTATGAATTCTCCGAACCTTCAAATTTCCAACTTTCAGCATCCAAATCCTTATTCGAACATACTGTTGTGTCCAAAATCACCATAAGAATCTATTGAAATCACCAAATCACCAATTCGAGGTAGTTTATACAAAAGCCAAACCTAGTTCAACTCTAACAACTTAAGCTTTGAACAAAGGAACCAAGTGTTCCAATTTACTCCAAAAACTCCCCTGAACCAAACCAACCATCCTCGTAGTCCCAAAGCAATGAGCAAGCATACAAGAAACAATAAAGGGGTAAATAGGTCTCAAATACACAAAATAATTGGTCGGGTTATCACATTATCCCCTTCTTAAAAATTCATCCTCGCTAAGTCTAGAATCATACATGAAGTGCCACAAAGGTGAGGGAATCTGCCCCGCATATCATGCAAGGTCTCCTAAGTCGCCTCCTCAACAAACTGAGCTCTCCACTAGACCTTCATTGACGTGATCTCCTTACACCTGAGTTTCCGAACCTGCCTATCCAAAATCGCCACCGACTCTTCCTCAAAATCCAGATTATCATCCAACTACACTATGATGAAATCCAAAACATGTTATTTATCTTCATGATACTTCCAAAGCATAGAAACCAGAAATACTGGGTGAAATCCCGACAAGATAGGTGGAAAAGCAAGCATGTAAGCCACCTCACACACTCTCCAAAACCTCAAATGGACCGATGTATCAAGGACTTAACTTGAACTTCCTTCTAAAACTCATCACACCCTTTATAGGAAAAATTCTAAGAAGAATATTCTCACTCTCCATGAATTCCATATCACGAAACATCCTATTAGCATAACTCATCTGCCTGGACTACGGTGTACGAAGCCTCTCCTGAATCAACTTCACCTTTTCCAAAGCATCACGAACCAAATCTGTGCCTAATAACCTAGACTTATTAGGTTAAAATAACCAACCGAAGAATGACATCGCCTCCCATATAATGCCTCATATAGAGCCATCTAGATTCTTGACTGGTAGCTGTTGTTGTAGGCAAACTCCGCTAAAGGTAGAAATTGATCCCAATGACCCTCGAATCAATAATGCAGGCCTTTAATATATTATCCAAGCTCATAATGGTCCTCTTAGACTTCCCCTGCATCTGAGGGTGAAGTGAAATACACAACTCAACCTGCATGCGCAACTCATGCTGAACAGCTCTCCAAAAGTGCAATGTAAACTAAGTTCCTCGGTCAAAGATGATAGAACAGGTACATCATGCTAAGCAGAGAATCTCTATAATGTAGATCTTGGCCAATTGGTCTATAGTGTATGAATTCATAACCGGAATGAAATGTGCCGATTTGGTCAACCGATCCATAATGACCCAAATGGCATCAAATCTCCTTAAGGTCCAAGACAATCTTACAACAAAGTCCATAGTAATAGGCTCCGACTTCTAGTCTGGTATGTCAATCTTCTGCCTCCCAGTCTCGGATGCTCATGCTTGACCTTTGACAATTCAAGCACCATGAAACATTCCCAACAATGTCTTTATTAATCATTTTCCACCAATAATGTGTCTTCAAATAACGATACATCTTTGTAGCACCCGGGTGAATAGAATACCTCTAGCTGCGAGCCTTCTCAAGAATCAACTCTATCAAGCCATCTATTCTAGGAACACAAATCCGACCCTAAAGAGGCAATAAACCATAATCATCAATTGCCACCTCCTTGGAACCACCTCGCTACATCGTGTTCCTAAGGACAAGAAAATAGGGATCATCATATTGATGAGCCTTGATACACTAAAACAATAAAGACTGCACAATGACACAAGCAAGAACTCTGGTAGGTTCAGAATTATCCAATCTCACCAATCTATTGGATAATGCCTGAACATCCATAGTTAGGGGCCTCTCCATCGCTGGGAAAAGTCCAACCTCCTCATACTCTTTGCCTTTCTACTCAAGGAATATTCTACCACATTTGTATTTCTTGGATAATATAAAATAGTATATCATAATCCTTCAACAACTCCAACCATCTCTGCTGCCTCAAATTTAGATCTTTCTATTTGGAAAAATGCTGGAGGCTCCGGTGATCAGTGTAAACCTCACAAGACATGCAATATAAGTAATGTCTCCAAATCTTGAGCGCGTGCACAATAACTGCCAACTAAAAATCATGGACATGATAGTTATTATCATGGGCTTCAATTGGCTGGATGCATAGGCAATCACACTATCATCTTGCATCAATACACAACCAAGGTCAATATGTGAAACATCACAGGAAATAGTATACATCTCGGATCCTAAGGGCAATACCAAAACTGGAGCCGTAGTCAAAGCAACCTTAAGATCTTGAAACCTCTCCTCATACTCGACCATCTAAATAAAGCACCCTTCTGGATTAGTTTAGTCAATGGAGCTGTTATAAAGGAAAACCCTTCCACACCGACAGTAGTAAGCAGCCAAACTTAAGAAACACCTGATATCCATAGCGGTACAAGGCTTGGGACAACTTTGAACTGTCTCAATCTTCTTCATATCCACCTTGATCCCATCATTGAACACAACTTGGCCCAAAAATGCCACTGACTCCAACCATAACTCACACTTGGAGAACTTAGCATATAATATTTTCTCCCTCAAAATGTGTAGCTCAATCCTCATATGCTTCTCGTTCTCCTCCCTAATATGGGAATATACCTAGATATCATCAATGAACACAATAACAAAGGAATCCAGATAAGTCTGGAACAAACTATTCATCAAATGTATGACAGCTGCTGCGGCATTAGTCAAGAAAAAAGGCGTCACCAAGAACTCATAATGCCCATAATGAGTCCTGAACGCCATCTTAGGAATGTACAAAGCCTTTATATTCAACTGATGATAACCTGATCCTAAGTTAATATTTGAGAACACCATATCACCCTGAAGGTGATCAAGCAATTCATCAATGTGAGGTAGTGGATACTTGTTCTTGATGGAAACCTTGTTCAATTGCATGTAGTCAATATATATTCTCATGGAATTATCCTTATTCTTGTTCACTAATATACCGGAGCATCCCAAGGTGAAAGACTAGACTTGCTGTAACCATCATCCATTAGCCTAAGCAACTGCTCTTTCAATTTCTTCAACTCCAATAGTGCGATGTGATATAATAGAATAGATATGGGCTGAGTGCCCGCCACAAGATCAATACCAAAATCAATATCCTTATCGGGTGGCATGCATGATAGGACACACCAGAAAACTCTCTTATTACTAGAACTGACTCAATAGTAGGAGTATCAACACTAACATCTCTCAAATAGGCAAGATATGCTAGACAACCCTTCTCAAACATCCGTTGAGCCTTCATAAAAGAAACTACCATACTATGAGTGTGACCAACATAACCCTTCCATTCTAACCTTGGAAAAACCGGCATTGCCAACATCATGTTCATAGCGTGCCAATCAAGACTAACATGGTACAAAGATAACCAATCCACCCAAGATCACCTCGGAGTCAACCATATTAAGCAATAACAGATCAAACCCTATTCTCATAACCCCCAATAGTAACTATATAAGACCGATACACACGATCTACCACAATAGAATCAGCAACATGTGTAGATACATGCACACGAATATCAAGATAACCACAAGGAATTCCAAATAGCGAGAAAAATAATGACACATAAGAATAAGTGGAACCAAGGCTGGCCTATGTGAGCACTGTATGAACCATGGCTGACTGAAGAACCACAAGATACCTAACGAACTGCTTGAGAGAGCCTGAAAGTACGATCTCTACTATGATGTTCCTGGCATCCATATGGGGCACCACCAACCACCCAAACCACGTGGCCTCTTGGAATTTCGCTCCTCTCTCTCCTGCCTGGTATGAAACTGGCAATCTCAACCTCCTGGTAAAAACTAGTATTAGTCTCGGCCTCTCGGCCATAAACCATCTGATACCATAGTTGACTGCCTCAATGAACCTCCTGAATCTCTCTCTCTATCTCTATCTCTCTTAGTAGGGACTAAAAACACTACATGATAAGACAACTTTGTGAACCTTATCTAATACGGAGTCACAATCAAGCCCTCCTGGCATAGATGCTCAAACTCACTATGAAAATCATATTTGCAAGTCTGTGGTATGAAATTCTCCAAGAAGAGAAGTTAAAACTCATACCAAGTAATTGGTGATGCACTAGCTAGCCTACTCACTCTTAAGTTTTCTACCACCTCTATGTTGGACCTCCCAACTAGAAAGTAGTAAAGTCAACTCCATTTGAGTCCTCTAGAACCAAAGTGCATAGAATTCGATGACACTGATCATGAGAACCCTGTGCATCCTCAGTAAGATTTCCACTGAAATAAGGAGGATGAAGTCTCTAAAATCTCTCTAGACTCTTGTTTTCCTTTGCAGTCAAGGATGGTCTAATCTCGGGATGAACCACAATGACCGACTGTACAGGAAAAACCCCTAGTGACTGATAACAATGAGCAAGTTGCTATCGTATATTTACGGCAGGAGTCTGCGCTCCTCCCCATTCAGAGAGTTAGCTGGAGCAACATGTATCATACCCGCCTGAGCCAAACTCGTATACACAATCAAAATATGAGCCAAAGTATCCTAAAGTCTAGGTGTAGCAATGGTTCCATATGGAGCCTGAGATGGCCCCACCGACTCAACAAAATTAGAAATCCGTTCTTCGACAGGAACTACTAGTGGCTCCACACTGGCGGCTCTAGCAGGGCCTCTAACTCTGATGCGTTCTCCACCCCTACCTATGGCGGCCCTTGTGATGACCCATGTTTTTGTATGTGAAAGTACGCCATAACTCAATTTATGGGAGCTAGGAAATGAGATTATCTTTGAAAGTATATAAAGTGATCTAATGATATTACATCTGTATATTCGTTCAACATACAAACAACTAGGTTGAGGATGATTGCACTTAAACGTGAGAAAAGAGATTTTTGACTAATAAAAGCGAGCTGCTTGCTTACTCGGGGTGCCTGCTTCACCAACTTACTTTATGTCCTACTTGCTTGAGCTACTCAACACATGTCTAAATTATTTAATAAGGATGTGAAAAATGTTAAAAATGGAAAAAGGACCAACATGAATCACCTACTTGATTAAGTAGGTGACAAGTAGGTGCATCACCTACCTAGAGCTTGTGGATCAATGAAAAGGGAATGTAAAAGGATAGAGACGGGCAAGTCTTGGGGCCACCCAAGACCCATCTTCCCAAGCCCATTAGTGGGGCCATATAAAGATAGATATATCTCAATTTTACTTAGAAAACAATTCATAATCCGTCTCTATATATTGCAATGTGAAAAAGCTGCAAAATATCATCCCAAGATCTCTGTCAAAGTTATCCTAGGGTTCAAGACCAAATCCACAAGTTGGTAAGGTGATTTCCCTCTTGGAAGATCAAGATCACCTAGTTATCTCTATACTTTATTGTTTGGGGGTAAAGTGATTATTTGAGCTTGAAGTAAATCTTAGTTAGATGTGTATTCTTCCGGTGAAGGTTAGATTTAACTTCTCCTACATGTATTTAAGATCATCTATGTATATCTAGTTAATTTAATAAAGGAACCTTGTTAAGTTGAACTTCATGTTGAAGTGTTGTAGTTGTTGGACTATTTTGGAGTTGAATTCTTGATGTTATATGGATAGAAATCAATAGAAATAACTTAAGAATACTTTTTCTATTGTCGTTGATGTGTTTGGAAGAAGAGAAGGCTTGGAAAGTGCAAGTTAGAACTTGGTTGTTGGGTGAGATGGCGTGGACTGTTTTGGTGATGTATTATAACGAATATGAGGTTATATATATATATATATATATATATATATATATATATATATATATATATATATATATATATATATATATATATATATATATATATATATATATATATATATATATATATATATATATGCTTGTCGACATTCTGAACATATTGGTATTGTTTATGGATTTGAGGAAAATGAACAGAATAAGGGGAGGTGCTATCCAAAATTTCGTAGATGAGCTAGTCGCTCATTTGTGTTGAGTTCTAGCTTCTGTAAGCTTAACAATGGTCCCTTATTGTTTATTGTAGATTGACGTACTAACAGGATGAACCGACATCGTGTGGTTAGATAATCGACAAAGGTATGTTAAGGTTATCCCTTCTCTTCTTTTGGCATGATCTATATGATACAAACGAAACAAGCAAACATGAAACTTTCACAAATGACATTATTCATAAAAGTACTAGGCGTTCCTATGTTCTTTCATTTCCCATGTGTTCTATTATTCTATTTTCTGTTCAAGGGTCTCATAAAATACCTAATTTGATAAAGTTTATTTTATGATATTAATCAAAGGAATAATGATCTTATGACATTCCGAGAGATCTTATTGACTTAATCGCATTCACTTATACATGTACATTGACCCATGACCATATGGAATTATATACGCGTATATTATATGTATATGGGGTATGGGGAAAGGTTATGACATTATATATGCATCACCACCTGATCAACTGGTATACGTTGATGATTTAGCCCACAGAGGCCAAGATGATATGATGGGATGCCCTGAGAGGCTTGATGATATTATGTACTCGTATACCAATACATGGTATGACATTTACACGCATATGCATGACATTATAAATGTTTCACGATTCCAAGAGATATTCAGACTTACATGTTGAGTTCTTTACACCATGTTTCTTTCATGCCTTACATACTCGGAACTTTATTTTAATGAAATCCCTTCTAGCTAGGGAAGCTGCATTTCATGCTCACAGGTCCCGATAGAAAGTTTGACAATCCTCCTAGTAGGTTATCAACTTAGCGGAAGGTATTGGTGCATTCCACTTACGGAATTTCCTATTTGGTCAGTATGATTTGGACATGTATTGATTGGTATAGCAGGCTCTGTCTTGACCTTTATGACGTTTATGTACTCTTAGAGGCTTGTAGACAGATGTCATGTATACGGATAATTCTATGGATTTATCGGCCTATGTTTTCAGTGTACAAATGATCATGTCATCCTTATAGGCCCTTATGTCACGTGGATAATTTTCTATATCATTTTGGGTCGTCCTATCTTTAGTATTCCCTTATGTTTTATTCCAGTTAACTCATGATGGCCCTTCTATCCCACTACCTATGATGTTGTGATAAGAAAGATATGTTATGTTGGTACTCAGTTGAGCAAGGCACCGGGTGACCGTCGCGATTCTTCGATTTGGTCGTGACAAAAGTGTTATTAAAGAAGTTCTGTCCTAGGAAGTCTACAAGCCGTGTCTAGTAGATTCTTGTTTATGGGTGTTTTGTACACAACACTTATACCGTGTCACTCTTTCTTCTTACTATAGATCGTGTTGTAGAGATCAATTGTAAAAAATCAAAATCCTAACTTCTATTTCACTCGTAATATAATGATACGTACATCCAGAAAGAGAGTTGGTAAGAGATGTAGCTGTGGAAGAGTTGGGTAAGAGGAAATCGATTTTGCATCATCCTTATGAAGAGTAATTATGTGTTCTTCAAAAGATCATGTTCGCACTAAGACGTGTAAGATTCTTGATAAGGAGCCCTAAGGTATGAATATCTATCCACCCATATGGTAAGCATCAGCGAGAGAATAAGAAGATAGACACAAGTTCCAAGAAGTAAAAGAAGCAAGGTAAAGAAGGGTACGAGGTACCCAGTTCATGAAGATTATGAGTATAATAATTCAGGCAGAGAAATATAAGCATTTTGAGTTACCTTCAATCGTAACAGAGGTATGTACAACCGGCCACAACCATCTCGGGTATGCTACATGGGAGCCAACAGATATAGTTTAAGAGAGGGACGGGATATCAGGATCCAGATTGGGTTTGAGTAACCCCAAATTGTGAATAGATTTTTAGTGTTAGCAGACATTTTCGAAGGATATTGCAAATGTGATAATTCTCCTTGTGAGACACCCAGATGGTACATTCTAGAATATTACAACTAGATATGAAGACTATAATTTTAAAAAAATTTACAAAGATAGGCACTTGAATCCTAGAAGGGATAAATATGTCACGCCCCAAAACTGAGGGACGAGACCAGGGCCTAACCGGATGAACCCGGTCAAGCGGACCTGGATTGCCTTTCCTAACCAACACATTACCCCATGTTCATAATATACAATATTCCATAGGAATTAGCAAATTAAAGATTGAGCATGGATTTACAACTTAAGTTCATTTCTTCTTTAACATTTTTACCAGTTGATAATCCCAAAACATACAAGTTACATACAAAATTTCCAATGCAATCCATGATCACGAATGAATACAAATGCCGCCCAAAATATACATATATACAACCCACCTCGTGTCTATGGAGCCTCTAAGATTACTAGGAGCTTATATAGACTTGGCGGTAATAAGGCCCCAACTATACCTTTTACCAAATAAGCAAAAGATAATGATATAGTCCACACATGGCCCCGAGAGGAAATGGGGTTCACCAGAACTGCTGAAAAGATGAAGAGGAGGCACCACTAACGGCGGACTGAGCTACCTGCTATAGAACCACCTACATCCATATAAAAGATGTAGCACCCCCGACAAAAGGGATGTTAGTACCATTGAATAGTACTAGTATGTATAAACAAACTTTGCTCTATGTAAAATCAAGAAATACACATATAAGAGGCAGTTAAAGAGACTCGAACAAATAATGCACAGAGATACAGAGAAGCAAAAATTAGGTTTCCACAGTTTCTTATTTCAGTTGTTCCCCTGTTACGGCGCGCAACCTGATCCCATCTTACAATCATATTCCACCCTTATTTCTTCTGTTGTAGCGTGCAACCCGATCCCATATCACAATCACATTACACCCTTATTACTTCTGTTGCAGCGTGAAACCCGATCCCACCGTACAATTCTGTTGCAGCGTGCAACCCGATCCAACCGTCCAATTCTTTTGCGGCGTGCAACCCGATCCCACCGTACAATTCACATTCTACCCTTATTTCTTCTATTGCGGCGTGCAACCCGATCCCACCGTACAATTCACATTCCACCCTTATTTCTTCTATTGCGGCGCGCAACCCGATCCCACCGTACAATTCTGTTGCGGCGTGCAACTCGATACCACCATCCAATTCTGTTGCAGCGTGCAACTCAATCCCACTGTACAATTCACATTCCACCCTTATTTCTTTTGTTGCGGCATGCAACCTTATCCCACCGTACAATTCACATTCCACCCTTATTTCTTCTTTTGCGGTGCGCAACCCGATCCCACCGTACAATTCACATTCGACCCTTATTTCTTCTATTGCGACACACAACCCGATCCCACCTTACAATCATATTTGATAGCAACATCAACCAATCAATTCAATCACAAGGATTTTCATCATCAAGAATATACATTCGTAACAACCAAATAACCATGTGAAATCAAGGCTACAGTAATCTTTACCAAACAGTTAGTCATATACGGCATACCATCAACATATAGTTCAATTAGATAAATTCACATTTCCTTTCCATTACTTTCTACACATCATTTAGCACTTAGATACATTGAACAATTTGATTCGTTACATTTCTTTCATTTTGCAGCACATCCTCTCATACCGATGTATTCAACATTTAACGAGCTTTGCACATGATAGAATAAGCACAAAGGATCACCTTTTCACAATCTCATATAGCATGGTGGCATGGTAATCAACTAGGACAATCAGAGAACAGAATCTTATGCCTCAACACATTATAACAATCAATTCACATATTCATAAGCCAAAAACTCATACCGAATGCTCAGACACCAACAAGGTGACTTTACGAAGATTAAAGTTAGCCATACATATCTCAAAGACATTTTCCTTAAGTTTATACAATACACCAACACCTCTAGCAATAACAATCTATAAGAAGATAACGGAAATCGATTATTAATTAGGAGGATTACCCATGGTGTAACTCTCTTAGGAATTTCATCAAACACCTAACATGTGAAGTAGACTACAAGGTTTAAAAATGGCAATTCCCTCTTCCCTCAACAAAATTTTAACATGAACTACCCAAATTAGTTCTTTAATATCACATAATAGAACTTAGTCCCACATACATGGCCTATTTCTAACCCTCACAACATATTTGAACCCTTAACCTCTTGCATGAAATTTTTGGAAGTAGAACTTACCCGGATGAAGGACAATCTAAGGTTATCTTCCTTGGTTCTTGAAGACTTGAGAAAGATTTGGATGATTATGAAGTTAGACCCCTTATTTCTCTCTCTATAGGCTCTCATCTCTCTCTAATATCAGTAGAAAATGACCCCAAATGAAGCCCCTAAACCTATTTATAAAAATGGGGTCGGGTTATAAAAATAGGAAAAATAAGCCTCCAAAACAGGGTCTACGATCGCATAATGGACTGCAAAATAAGAATGTGGGCCGCAGAATGCATCGCATAATAGGTGCCCAAAACTAGGCAACACTAGCCCAATTTGCGACAGATCTGCGATCGCAAATTCGACACAGGATCGCATTTTTCCAGCTTTTGGTAATTTGATCATAACTTTGTGTAGGAATGTCCAAATGACGAGCGGTTTGAAGCGTTGGAAACTAGACTCGAAGAAATTTCATTTGATAGGTAATTATATTGCCTACCCTTGTATGGGGGAACTACCCCTTAGGGTTGAGTCTTCCTTGTTGATTGTAGTCCGAGTATGCGAGGTGACGAGTGTGTACTCATACTTATTTGCAATTAGATTGTCCTTATAGGATTCGTAGGTCCTTCTGTTACCTATTTATGTGTTGTAATTGATACATTTGAATCCTTGGTTGTTAATTTCATCCTTTCCTGCTTAGATTCGAATTACTTGCTTTTGGATTCCTTCGTGGGCTATTTGATCTTAATTGACTTAACTGATTATTTTACCGCTCTTATATCCATGATATATTTGCTTCCTAAAAATGCCAAATTGAATATGTGTTATCTAGTTGTATAGTTGTTTAGCTGTAGTTAGAACATCCGTTTCGTTGGTATCAAGCATGCCCATGAGTCTTACATTGTGATTTATATGATTTTGCCCTTGTGTGGTACTTGAGTTTAGTTGATAAATATTTATGTGGTTGATGTTTACTTGATGTTACCTATTAATGGGCCCTTGCTTAAGCTGAGTTTTATTCCGTGAAGTTAACTCTTTTGGCGAGATTGGTTATGGCTGTTTTCCCTTGCCGGGACGATGTTGTTTTCATTGTTGACTCCCTTGCCGGGATGGTATGGTTCTTATTACTGTTTGTGTTGTTAATGATATTGTTTGTATTGTTGATTTCCTTGACGGGATGTTGTGATTTATAATTCTTACTGTTGATTTGCTTTGCCAATTTGATGTTTATGTTATGTTATCACGAGGGGAAATTCCGTGCCATGTTATGTTATGTTAGCACGAAGGGACATTCCGTGATGTTATGTTATGTTAGCACGAGGGGATATTCCGTGCCATGTTTATGTTATGTTAGCACGTGGGGAAATTTCGTGCCATGTTTATGTTATTTTAGCACAAGGGGACATTCCGTGCCGTGTTTATATTATTTTAGCATGAGGGGACATTCCGTGCCATGTTTATGTCATTTTAGCACGAGGGGACATGCCGTGCCGCTTCCATTTATTTATTATGAGGATGAGAGTAAAAGCACACATATTATTTCCGTTGTTCATGTTTGATATTTACTGCACTTTTTTAAGAGTTATATTCCGTTGTTTTAAATTTGGATATTCACACTGATCTCTTAGTGCATTTATTGACAAGGCTTGGTGTTCCTCCTGTACCGTTTTACAAGTTTTGAGTTACAGATTGGGTTCCGATAGATTTATCTTGAGGAAATTATGATTTCTAAATTTTATTGAAAAGTATTATTGAAAAAGTAATGATTTCGGAATGATTATATTTGAATGACTTTTACATCGAAGGTATATTTTAAAAGCATTCGTCTTGCATAAAATTATATTTGGAGGACATTTATTTGGGAAAACATCGTTGGAAATTCCGTAGTTTAAAACAAACTATGTTTTTGGTATTTCACTTTATTAAATATACTTATATATATACACTTGTAGAAAGTATGTTTTCAAAGGAGAGCCTTCTATACTAAAATGAGCATATTTACAAAGTTTTTCATATAAACCGCTGTTTAAAGGCTTCCACCAGTTTATGGATTTTAATGGCTAAGGCTCAGTGTGAACAGACAAACATAAAGTTGAGTTATTGGAGTTCTCTACTGTATTGTGTTTTCTTCTGTTTTGTCTTGTTTTGCTGTCCATCGTTTTGTGTATTTTTATGCTGTTTCGTGGTTAATTTCTGTAATTTCCTTTCACATTATATTGTCATTATTGTAAATTGTTCCGTAAATTCGTAGATAGATGGAGTGTTCGGTTATTTGTAATATTTGTGTCAGTTATTATGTAAACCAGTGGTGTCTTGGCTAGTCCTCGTCACTACTCCACCGAGGTTAGTCTTGATACGTACTGGGCATCGTTGTGGTGTGCTAACACTACACTTCTGTGCATCTTTGTTTGCACAGATCGAGGTTTTGATTGTTCGTAGCTGTGCGGATGATTGCCGATGAGACTAAAGGTAACCTGTTGCGGTGTTCGCAGGATTCGGAGTCACCTTCTGTTTCTATTCATCTGTTTTATTTATTTCCAAATAGTTGTATTTAGAAGTTGTAGAAGATTCGTAGAGCTTATGACTTGTATTACTGGTTTTTGGGAAAGTTTGTTAATTCTGTCAAGATTCTATATCGAGACTGTTAGTTTTCCTTTTATTATTGTTGATATTCAGTAACTGTTAGGCTTACCTAGTCCCTAAGACTAGGTGCCATCACGATACCCCCTCGATGTAGTCTTTAAATGCATCATCCTCTCCACGAGAAGTCTTTAGACCGGGAACACCCCTAACTTGGGCATCCCGTATCTCCCCTGGAGAAAATGACGAGCTCGAATGAAGTCTACAAGCAATATCAACCTCCATCGAGGTTTCTTCCCTGCCCCAAAAAGCTCCATTAGAAAACCTTCCGAGTTCCTCAACACGGACTGTGCCATGTCCGATGAGCATCTCGGGGGCTGCGCCCAAACCCTCCTGGAGGGTCTCCTCTACGTACGGTGGGTCCGCATCGGCTGCCTCTAACTCAGCAGACGACCACCCAACAGCTCTTGAAGCCTCATCACTCTGTTTTTCCCTTTGAACCAACGGGCAGGCATCATCGCTCTCTTCCTCGGCCTGCAGGCTCTCAGCGGCCGTCGAGGACGAAATCGTGGTACCGGTCCTAGGCTTACGAGCTTTTGAACTTTTTGAGTTTGAAGGCCTCCTTCTTCCTTTTCTTATCCTTGATGGTCTTCAGGGCCTCTCCCTCACTAGGTGGGGGCGGCCTCATCAACACACTTTCACCAAGGCCTGCACAAACATGTTATGTCAAAAAAAATCACCATCAAAAGTTCTTACGAAGAATGAGAATACAATAGCAACATCGGCATACCATGGTTCTTAGACTACCACAGTGTTTTAACCAGGTCACGCCATACGCATTTGTTATATGGGAAAGTTGACTCTAAGCCTTTGATCCACCTGAGAAGGTCCTGAACTGCACTGGGAAACCAAACAGTGGCTGCATAATTAGAAGAAAATCAGTCCAAAGAGAAAGAGACGGCAAAGCATGCTCAATTCAGGGGTACTAACGTTTCATGTTCCATTCCTCAGGGAATGACATTCTGTTAGCGGGGATGATGTCCGAAGTTATGATTCTAACAAATCGGCTTATCCGTCCCCGATCTCTGTTCTCGTTGATGCAGGATAGGAATGACTTGGTGGATCGGTTGTGCAGTTTAATAAGGCCCCCACGGAAGAGTCGAGGGCTGTACAAGCTGATCAAATGGTTGAGGGTGAAAGTCACTCCCTCGACCATGTTTGTGATATGTCGAAACATATACACAATCCTCGAAAAAGAAGGATATATGTGACCGAGTGTCACTCGGTATTGATGATAAAAATCAAGAATCACCGGGTTAATTGGTGGAGAAAAAGAATCGACGGGGCCTATGGTGAAGAGGTATGTATATACACTGAGAAAGCCAGCATTGTGCGTGAGTATGCTTTCGTCAGCCGTAGGGATCTCTACTAGGACCGCCCCCAAGAGGCAGTCAAGTTTACCCTCTCTATATCCGATACTACACTTATGTATCAGGACATGGGCTCGAATCAGCCCGGTGTAGAAGAGGGTTTTTCTATTATGAAGTAAGAAATGGTGTCGAAAGGGCTAAGGATGCATTGATCGATAGTAGGAGGAATTTTTGACTTTCCCTTAGACAGGCGTGATGAAAAAGCGGCTTCGTCCTTTTGTGGAACCATTTTGGAAGTTTTTGCCATGATAACCGTCGAGTTTTGAAGTGAGAAGACGAAAAAACGTACACAGGCAGAAAATAAGAACAGAAAGCACTTAGTTGAAATTTGAAGGTTTGGAGAAGATGAAGAATATGCAAAACTATGAAAAGGCAAGTGATTGTAGTATTTATAGAGGCCATTTGGGCATGCATGAAGCGGAAGAGTAGAACCTATAACAGTTCATGGGCTTCTCGAGAATTATTCTGACAGCGACCTCTGCGCATCCTTTCATGTCACATCATTTAATGCTCTGAAGGGACTGCCGTCATAATAGGAGTGTCGAAGAGGGAAAAATTCAAGAGCGTTTCTTATCTCTTCATTCTAAGAAATGCGGGGGCTATCTATATACGGCTAAAATTTGAGAGCCTAATTTTACGGTCATTTCGAAGGTCAGAAGGTTCGAAGGTTCGAGTTTATGCATCAAGGGGGCGTACCGAAGGTCCTCGACCTCGAGGCAGTAAAAATCGAAGATCAACATGGAAAGGCGGGAAATTCCCAAGGGGCACGTGGTTAAAGCTGACAAAGTAACAACAAAATAGTACAAGCCCACACCGTGGCATTAAATGGTTGTACCAGCCATATCTTTTTGCATTAATTACAAATGTACTATGTTGGAATTACCCCCATATATAAAGGGGACCCTTTTCACTTTGTAATACACATGATATTGAATACAAGAACAAGAACATCCTCTGCTCTCTGACCAAATCATTCTCTACAATTGCTTCATTGATTCATTGATTTATTGCTTCTCATTTATTGTGTTCTTAAATTATTCTTCATTTATTACTTGTTATTGATCATAAATACGCCATTCTTAAGTCCTTCAATGCTGCTATGCCGTTATTGATAGCCCCTTGTCAAGATTCTAAAATCTCGACCTCGAGGGCCTTTCCGACCATCTTCGAGATCGGTCTCTTTGTTGCCCGGTTTGTGTAATCTCGTTTCCTTTTGCTCTTATTTTGTTTCTGACTTCACACTCAACATCTACTGCCTAAAAAACCGATATTAAAATAGACCACATATTTTTAGAACCACATAATCAAATATACTTGTAATTACCATTTTCAATGTAAACACAAGTAATATGTCACCACATACAAGATTTACCTCATTAAATTGTGGGGGTTCATCGGCAAGAATGTCGGTGTTCAGCTTCCTTTCCATAACCTTATAATACCCAATATAATATGTTAATATGAAACATGTTTTACAAGAATTTATTTGTCTGATTAGTAAAAAAAACAAAGAAATTTTCACATTTTCATAATAGGCGTATATGTGATGATTCTGTTAATGTATTTCCATATTATCGAATGTATTCTGAATAATGTATTGCAAATATGTATTTAGTAAATCATGAAACATGTGATATTGTATGAATATGTATATAAGTGTATTATGTAACATGTATTGATATACATACAATACTATATTCACATGTACGTAAATGTATTCAGATTATATTTACATAAAACATATACAGACTTGCATATATACTAGAGAGGTTAAAAAATGTTAACCTATGAATTCTCCCTAACAGGTATATCATGTTGTGTTTGGCATTCGGAATTATTATGCAAGTTGGCCTCGGTTGACATTTTAATATCTCCCAGTATATTTTTTCCTTTTGTAAACCCTTTTTGTATTCTGATTGGCTTTTACATTTTCTAAGAGCTTTTTGAAATTTTCGTTGATAATTGTTTGTAGAGTGAACTCACCCAGCACCTAGTAAATAAAAAAAACAATTATAGATGGTTTAGAAACATATATGAAAGTTAATACATGAATGGTAAAGTTGAATATGCAGGAGGAAGACCGCAAATGCGGATCTGGGGCCGCACCTGCGAAGTCGCAGGTGCGGAAATTTGATCGCGGGTGCAGAAATGTGCATTTAAGTAATTTTTCGCAGGTGCGCACCTAAGACCCCAGGTGCAAGAATTTTGCCGCAGGTGCGGAAATCCCTGGGCAAAATATATAAATAGGACCCTTAGTGGATTATGGTCATTCATCCACCATTTTTGCACGGGGTTGGAAGCTTTTTGAAGGGTTTTGAAGAGGAAAATCGAAGGTTCTTCGTGGAGGTAATACTTTTGGAGTTAAAACTCGTTTATGTGTGATTTATGTGCTGATTAGTGGTGAAATTTTTGGGAAATTAGTACAAAAATTGGGCAATAGGGCTTGTAATTAGAGACCTTTAATTGGGGATTTGAGGGGCCATTTGAGGTCCGATTTTGAGATTCTTGGTATGTATAGACTCGTGGGAGGATGAGGATTCTTGTGATGTGATTTTTATCGACTTCCGAGACATGGTCCCGGGGGTCGGGTTTGGCCAATTTTGGGATTATTGGTATATATTGGTTATTTTCGAGTGGGCTTTGTTCCTTTGGAGTATTTTGATGATATGAATCTGTTTTTGAATAGATTCGGGGCATGCTGAGGCCAAGTCGAGGGGCACAGGAATTGCAGAGTAGATTTTCATCCGGTTTGAGGTAAGTAATGACTGTAAATCTTGTCCTGAGGGTATGGAACCCCGGGCTTCTTATTTTCTCACTATTTTTTGAGTGGCGCACATGCTGGATGACGAGTGTGTGGTATGCACTGGTTGGGGATTTGGACTTGGTCCTTCCCGTGGAAACTATTGGGTTGCGTATTTACTTTTAAATCATATGTTAAATCGTGTTTTCAGACTATTGTTATATTTGGGTTGTAAGCCATGTTTGGGGCCTTGTGCTGATTTGTTTAGACCCCTTGGGGGCTTTTACTTCTATTCTCACTATGTTGACTTATGGTTTACACTCAGTCATATTATGTTTAACTGATTTCAAAACTCAGCCTTATTTAGACTGTTTTGAGATATAAAATGATGTTTTTGGGTCGAGTACCCTGTTTTACTGATAGCCCGAGTGGCTTTTTGAGAGTTTCTGACTGAGTGAGGACGAGGTCCTGATTGTGAGGATAGGATATGCCATGAGATGGATTGATATTAGCGCTTAGGCTGTAGGATCCCCTCCGGAGTCCGTACACACTTCAGTGAGCACAGGTACCTACTGAGTGCGAGTGCCGAGTCATTGGGAGGCATGAGTGACTGTGAGGTTGCCCGAGGGGCTGATTATAAGTGACTTTGAGGTTGCTCTAGGGGTTGATTATGAGTGATGTTACACCCGAGGGGTAGTTTCTTATTCATGATTTTTCCCGAGTGGCTACTTATGATTCATTTCATTTTTTTACACTAACTTCTTGGAAATTTTTCTGAAATTGTTGGAAATTACACTTTTTAGAAGGAGTTTTACTGAAATTGGCTTTTTTTAGCGTGATGAATGAACATATTCACTGTTGGAAAGAAAGACTGTGCTTATTGTGAAATGATGATTTGACTTTATGTGTTTCTTACTACTCAGACCTGATTTATTTTCATTATTACTGAGTTGGCGTACTCACATTACTCCCTGCACTTTGTGTGCAGATCAAGGTGCTAAGGTAGAGTGAGTTATGTATATGTTCCAGAGACTTCTCAGAGATTTTTTGAGGTAGCTGCATGCGTCCGCATCCCTTCTCTGTCCTACTTACTATTATAGAGTTTATTTTCTAGGGTTTTATATTTTATGTAGATGTTCATGACCAGTGACTCCGGGATCTCGGGGTTGTATTTAATATTCAGTGTAGCTTTATATGTTTTAAAATGATTAAACGAAACCTTTATGGGTTATCAGTTTAGTAATGATATAAATGAAAGATTATTTATGATTTGAGTGTGGATTTGGCTGGCCTAGTTCCACGATAGGCTCCATCACGACTGGTATAGATTTGGGGTCGTGAAAAGATCCCACCTCAAAGCATACAAATCATCAGATTTAGAATATGCCGGCTTCTTAGACCTCAAATATAGTTTCCATGAATTCAATATTGTTAGTAGGATGAAACTCTGTTCGAGGTATTGTAGGTACATGTTGAATTAGACTATCTGCAGTTGAAGGATCACTTAACTTGTGTTTGCACTTTTTGTGGGGCGGTGATGAAGATGGATCAATGCTTGCATCGAGTTTTTTCTTAGGTTGAAGAGGCGGTGTTGGACTTAAGTCATCAGAATCATCATCATTGGTGTCTGAAGGAATAAGACTTTTCTCTATATCAAAGCCATCTGGAGGAACCTGAAAAAGAACAAGCTCTATAACAGTCGGTTGAATGTTGCTGTATTTCATCTTAAACAGGAACACATTCAATATGAGTTGAAAACTGTATTATATATTCTAATGTAGTCCACTAAAACTTGAAATCTATGATAAAATTGTATGATGTATGCAATTGTATTTAATTTTTAATTTCAAATATTGTGTCATGTATTCAACTTTATTAGCTTGCTTATGAAAACAGGGACATAGATTTATTATGAATGCAACTGTGTTTACATTTTAGTGTCAACATTATATTCTGTATTCTTCTGTATTCGATATAATTAAGAAAACGAGGGCATTGATGAATGATGTATGCAAATAGTAACTTACCACTCTTCCTTGGTCGCTGAACATGATGTTCATCAAGTAAGCATAAGTTGGCTGGTTGACTGTAGATTTCCAATTGAGTATTCTGGGCATCCAGTTAGCAACTCAAAGTTAAATTTTGGAGTTAACCTTTGAATAACACTCATAAAACCATACTTGCATAGCAAGAGGCGTCCTTGATATCCTGTAGTACTTCTTCTGAGAGTCCATCTTCTTGCTAATAAATCTGATAAGAGCCTAGAATGCATCCTTACCCCATGGATAATTAGAATATCTCCCGCTCCCGACCAAGTCAAAATGTAGTCTTGGGATGGTTGTACAATTCTTCTCAGAGGATAAGATTAAAGTATGACTGAAATACAACAAAGCTATCTTAATAGCACCCCCATCATTATCATAACCCCAATTCTTGTCATCAGAGAACTTCACCAAATCTTTCTTCTTGACATTCTTTGCACTGCCAAAGTATGTATCCACAATCCTATTAGGCTTCCTTATGTTAAAACGAAAATCTTGAGCATCATTAACACAATTGAGACTAGTGACTACCGCAAACACGCTGACCGAGGAGCCTAATTTTGTACCAATCACATATATTGAAAATGAATCATCATGTCTTTCTTCTAGCTGCAGAACCATGAAGCACCTGAAAAATTGATGTTCAACCTCATGGTGCTTCATTTCGATGAAACTTCCAAAACAAGTATTACAAAATAACTTGTACCACTCTAGTGTAAGCTTCTCTTTGAGGTTGGAGAATATGTATGTGTTAGTGTAGGAATTTATATGTGGTGATACAACATGCGGTTGTTTAACAATGAGTTTTATTTCCTTCATACAACAAAACTTAAAAAGATAAAATAAATGATTGAAAATACAGATGAATACATATATTTGGAATACATAACACATTCATGATTTACAAACACAGTGTGTTGATAATTACCAAAAAAAAAGAAATATGACAATGAATTTTGTTCTAAATACAAACGAATACAGTGGTTTGAGAATGATGATGAGAACATTTAGTTGAAATACAACACTAAATGTAACGATCCAACAGATCATTTGGAGAATTTAAGTTCCTTTTAAGAGCATTAGGTCTTGTACCACTTCATATTATGTGTATCTACTTGTGTGAGTGGTTGAATTTAGTTATCAGATGATTCATAGTCGAATTGGAAGAAAGATTCCAGTTTTAAAGCTCAAGCGGTGAGAATTTTACCAGAATTTGGCTTTTATTTAAACGGCTCAGCAATGGATTTTGGGTGATCTCAATAGCTTCGTATGGTGATTTAGAACATAGGCATGTGTCCGGATTTGGATTTGGAGGTCCGTAGGGTAATGTGAGGCATTTCGGCGAAAGTTGGAAAAGGTGAAGTTTGGAGGATGGAGAAGTTTGACCCATAGTTGAATTTGGTGATATCGGGGTTTGAATGCAATTCCGAGAGTTGGACTAGCTCCATTATGTTATTTAGGACTTGTCTGCAAAAATTGATGTCATTTTGGGTTGGTTTGATAAGTTTCGACATGAGTTTTAGAAGTTGAAAGAATTGAAAGTTCATAAGTTCGATTTATGGTGGGATTCATAGTTTTGTCGATGTTTGATGTGATTTGAGACCTTGAGCGGGTCCGTATTAGGGTATGGAAATTATTGCTACGCTTTGACGGGATCCCGGGGGGCCCATGGTGTTTTTCGGACGAGTTTTGGGTGGTATGCATGGTTTTGAAGAGGTATGAGTTCTGGTGTAATCGCACCTGCGGACCTTGGGCCCAGGTGCGATGGTCATAGGTGCGAAGATAGAGGCGCAGGTGCGAGAGGAGCTGGTTTTGGCAGTCTCCGCAGATGCGGAGAATTGGAACGCATATGCGGCACCGCAGAAGCGGATCCTTGGGCGCAGAAGCGAGAGAGAGCGAAGGTGCAATTGGTCATGCGCACCTGCGGTTCCGCAGAAGTGGCTAATTTTGTCGCGGGTGCGGAAGTCCTGGCATATTCATTTAAGTCGAGGGTTGGCCATTTTTCTTCATATTTTGAGTTTTGAACTTTGGTTTTGGGAGCTTCTATTGGGGTTTTTCAGGCAAATCGATTGGGTAAGAGTTCTTCACCTAGAAGCTAACATATTCCATGATTTTATCTTCATTTTTATCATTTAAATTGTGGTTTGAGTTGAGAGAAATGTTGGATTTTGAAGAAAGTTTTCAAAATGAAAAATCCCGACTTGACTGGCGATATAGTACCATAAATTGATAATTTTAGTATGGGTGAACTCGTATCGGAATGGGTGTTCGATTTTGTGAAATTTGACGGTTTCCAAGGTGCGGGCCCAGGGTCGCGTTTTGGGTTGATTTGTAAATTTTTATAAAAATTGAGACTATGATCTGGAATAGTTTCTTATAAGTTTTATTTGTTCTTTGAAGTTATTTTATTTAGATTTGAGCCGTCCAGATGCCTTTTCACTCGAGAAGTTCATTTTAGAGTACCGGTTTGTCTTCCTTGAGGTAAGAATCTTGCCTAACCTTGGTGGGGAAACTACCCCGTGGGATTTGAGTCTTCTATGTTGATTGTAGTCCGTGTACGTGAGATGGCGAGTACATGCCCGAACTTATGTAGTAGAAATTGGGGGTTCCTAGGTTCTTGTATTCATTGAATATGTAGTTGTACTTGTATGATTATCTTCCTTAATTACTAGTTTCACCTTTACATGCTTCGTTAGAATTAATTGCTTCATGGTTCACTCTTATGGATATTTGATTCATATGTCCCTTAATTGAGGCTGTTACCTCTTCCATCGCCATGTTACTTTCTCCCTATTTGAAGTTGTAGTTATCATTTTTTGTAAATGTTCTCCTTCAATTGAAGTTATAGTGATCTTCTCGTTGTCTACCTTTAGTTGAATTGACTGTACCTCTTCCGTAATCGTCCAACCATAAAATAAGCTTAGAGTTTTTATGTCTTAGTGGACTTACCTTATTTGGAATTAGTGGACTTGTGTTAGTTTCTTGTTATTGGACCGTACAGTATTGGACTATTGTTACATGTTATTTTCTTTGTTGGTGAGTTGTTCTTGTCATGCCTAGTTTTCCTTATTGTGGTTCTTCCTTGTTAACTTGTTTACCTTTTCTTGTGATCGAAGGTTCTTGAGTAGTTTTATTTACCGTATCTTGTATTATTGCCATTGTTGTTGTTGTACTTGTTGTGGTGATGCATGAGGTTTCTCCTGTGCTATTGTGGTTATTGTGATGCATGATGTTTCCGCCGTGCGGTTGTGGTTATTTTGATGCACGAGGTTTCTTCCATGCGGTTATTGATATGGGGATTTGCACGAGGTTTCTTCCGTGCCGTGATTACTATTGATATTGAACATACGACATGACAAGGAGGGATATGTATATGTGGGTTGTGCATATGGCGTTTCAAGGTGGGAACATGATTATGCACGTGTGACGAGACAAGTCGGGCATTTACTTTACTATTGGACACGTGGCGAGACAAGGTGGGCTATGTCACAGATTGATTTGTGACGTCTGGTATTGGCCTTGGGGAATTCTTGTTGTTGATAATTGTGTAATGTTTCTCTTATCGGTGTGAACTTTTTCTTGTAAAAGTTGTGAAGAAATATTTTACGTGTTGTCAGTCTATTCTTTTATGCTTACTTGTTTGTTTGAAACTATGTTAGGAGACTTGCACAAGCATACACATAGTTAAGAATTCTTATTCACTAAGAGATTTTCTTGATATCGTTGAGTATAGATACCCTTATAGTACTTCTATATGAGAATGACTCTTAAGGCACGTGAGGTGTCCATGTGGTTATGAGGTGTTATGAGGGCACAAGACTCCCAGTGTTACGGTTCAGGTATTGAGACCCGTGAGTTGTGAGTTGTTTGAGGTTCAGTACCTCGTGGAGTTGAATAAACCTGATGTAAAAGCGGTTGAAATTTCCGAGTTATTACTTGTCTTTGTTGTATATGTTATTCCAGATTTAGATTGTGTTATATTCACTCTTCTGTGTTATTTTTATTGTATTCCATTGATACTTGTTGTTTCCTTTCTTATTGAAAATTTTGTATTGTTATCCATATTGTGTTGTTCCTACCCTTATACTTGTTCAGTTTATTAGACCAGTGGGTGTCTTGATTGTTCCTCGTCACTACTTCATCGAGGTTAGTCTTGATACATACTGGCACCACTGTGGTGTGCTCATACTGCACTTCTACAAATTTTTGTGTAGATCCAGGTATTGCATAGATGGTTGATTGTTAGCTGGCAGCGCATATTCCTGTTGTGGAGACTCAAAGTAAAACCTGCTACAACGGTTTCAGAGTTACTGTCCTATTTTGTTCTTTCATTGTCTCTATTTATTTCTGAATAGCTGTATTTAGAAATTGTAGTATATAGAGCTTATGAATTGTACTACCCGTTTTGGGGAAATTTTAATTTGTATAGAGTATTTCATTTCTGAATTTATTTAATGTTTTTATTATTGTCGCTATTCCATGATTATTAGGCTTACCTAGTCCTTAAGACTAGGTGCCATCACGATAGCCAATGGAAGGAAGTTGGGTCATGACAAGTTGGTATCAGATCTCTAGCTTCATAGGCGCTACAAGTCATAAGCAAGTTTATTAGAGTCCTGTGGATCAGTAAGGAGATGTATGTACTTATCTTCGAGAGGCTACAAAACTGTTAGGACAATTTCACTTCCTTCATTCCTATCGTGCGAGCTCATTGATCTTGAAGTTTGAACTTTTATCATCCCATCCTCTCATAGATGGTGAGCACACAAGATGCAACTTCTGATGACGTGACCCTCGGAGGCTGACGAGGGGCATGTGACACAGCTAGGGCACCTACCACAACAACAATTGAGGAGCCGCGAGTAGTTATAGTCAAGGGAAGTTACCAGAGAAGCCTTCTATTACCCCCGAACTTCGGGAGGCCTTAGCATAGTTCCTGAGTATGTTTTGTATATTTGCTCAAGCGGAGTTGATTTTTGTTGCACCAGTTACTTCACAGACCGGGGGACGAGCAGACTCCCGCCACCCACACTCCAAAGCAGCGAGATCATGTTGGTCAGGCTTAAGGTGTCATGGCGACACAACCTGTAAACCCTGTTCATCTCGTGGTTAGGGCAAGAACATCTGAGGAAGAATAACTTAGACTTGAGAGGTACAAAAGTACCACCGTCCTACCTTCAATGGATTGGCGACAGATGATGCCCATGGTTTCCTAGAGGAGTTTCACCGCATTTTTCGTACTATGGGTATTGTGGAGACGACCAGGGTTGCTTTTATTATGTTTCAGCTTAAGGGAGAAGCTTATTAGTGGTGGCGGGCGTATGAGTTTGGTAGTCCGGCCGAGTCAGCTTCACTCACACGGGTTCAATTTTCATAGATGTTCTTGAGAGAGTTCTACCTCAGTCCCTGCAAGATGAATGGCGTGCTGAGTTTGAGCAGCTGCACCAGGGCACTATGTGAGTATTAGAGTATGCCTTCAAATTCAGTGAGTTGGTCAGACATGCACCTGCTTGTTGTCGCTACAGTTAGAGAGCGTGTCCATAGATTCATTGAGGGGCTCAAGCATGTTATTCATTTCAGCATGGCTCGGGAGTTACGGTCGAAGTTTCATTTCAACAGATGGTAGGGAACACTTGCTGAGTTAAGGCCATGTGGGATAAGGATAGGGATGACAGGCGGGGCTCTGAGAGAGAGTACATGCGAGGTCAGGAGAGAGAGGACAGGGAGGGGAGGAGGCCTCGTAGGCCAGAGAGATCTACTGATCCTTATTTTGGAGGCAGGGTACGACATGGTAGAGTTTTTGAAGGTCAGCTAGTTCAGGTTGCACTTCCTTCTTTGCATAGTATTTTAGGTGCTCATGGGTCTCAGAGTACTAATACTGCACAGTTTCCATAGCCACGCCAGTAGAGGGGTTTCTTTGAGTGTGGAGATACCAGCCACATGGTGATTGATTGTCCCAGACTTCGGGCAGATGTGTCCATGTGGGGTATTCAAGCGAAGAGGGCGAGGCCCGACCCATTGATGTGTTTCATATGGTAGGCTAGAGGCCGTTCTGCCAGGTGATGTCATACATGCATGTTTTTGATTTTTATAGAGGGCCCCATTCGTATTTCATCACGGTTCTGCTTATCGGGACGAGTTCGGTTATTTGTGTTTTCGTTATGGGTGAGTTACATGATTTGCACTCTGTTTATGTTACCCTTGTTGGTAGGTTGTATGGGTGGTAGCCCATGTCTATCGTTTGTTGTTCGTATTTATCATTGAGGGTGGTGAGATTAAAGAGAGTCCCTGTTGTTCATTATGGTAGGTTGTGGTGTGATTTCCTGCGTATGCTTGCTACGATTTGTGATTTGGTACTCCACCGGGGTAAGAGTTCAGTAAGTGTGGTGATTTTATTGGTAGAACTGAGTTTGTGGAAGATTTCAATTGGTATGATGTAGATTCGACCATTGATTTAGAGTTGAGGGTGAGACCCTCATGATTTCATGAGATTTGATATGTTTTAGTCGGGCTACGTGCCGCGGTGGAGAGTTAACATCATCAATATATACTCAAGGAACAAAACCCAATCAAATACTATCAATTTAGACCAAATTCTCGAAATTTGGCCAAACTCGAGCTTGGGCCCACATTTCGGAATTATATAAAATTTAAATAACTAGAATCCTTATCCTCCCACGATTCTACACATACCAAGAACACTACAATCGGACCATAATTGCCCGCTCAAATCACCAAAAGAATTGTTTCCAAACTTCCTCCACTTTTTTCCAACTTTTCTACTTCGAATTCTTCAAATTTCAAGACTAATCCGTCACAAAATAACATAAACGAGTTTATAATCCGGGAAACTTACCTCCAATGAAGACCTTCGAATTCCTCCTTCAATTTGCTCCCAAACAAGCTCAACCCGCATGCAACAATGGAAGAAATGACCAACATTTCGCGGAGGCACCTATTTATATTTTCTGGCCAGTTAATCCGCACCTGTGGACATTTCCTCGCACCTACGGACCCGCACCTCGGTCCCAGGTGCGCACCTGCGAAATCCCACTAATAGTCCAAACTTCGCACCTGGGAGTCCTTTTCCGCACCTGCGGCCTTCGCAGGTGCGGCCCATGCTTCGCATCTGCGGATTCCTCCTGCTTGGCCTCTTTTCGCACCTAGGCATGGACCTTCAATCCTACGGCCATCGCACCTGCGACTTCCCATCCGCAGGTGCGGCCACACCAGTAAATTCACACTAGAAGTTATTTGCTGCAAATTTCCTAAGTCCAAACCTCCGCTAACCATCCGAAATCTATCTCGAACCCCTCACGGCCCCAACCAAACATACCAACACACCCCATAAGATCATTCAAACTTAGTCGAGCCTTCGAAACACAAAAAACCACACAAAACACCAAAATTACATCAATTCAAGCCTATGAACTTTTAAACTTCTAAATTTCGCCAATGATGCCGAAACCAACCAAAACACAGCCGAATGACCTGAAAATTTGCACACATATCTAAAATGGCATTACCAACCCGTTTCAACTTTCGGAAATCCATTCCGACCCCAATAGCCTATTTTCTACTACCGACCAGAAATTGCCAAAA
This sequence comes from Nicotiana paniculata, assembly GCA_005239505.1. Classification (NCBI taxonomy): domain Eukaryota; kingdom Viridiplantae; phylum Streptophyta; class Magnoliopsida; order Solanales; family Solanaceae; genus Nicotiana; species Nicotiana paniculata. The sequence continues at coordinate 100,924 of ML321853.1, read as the reverse complement.
ACTATCTTTCGCCAATTCAAGCCTAATTCTACACCGGACATAAAAACATCATTTTGAACACACTCCAAAGTCCCAAATCTCCTAACGAAACTATCCGAGCCATAAAATCCACATTCCGAGGTCATTTTTCAATAAGTCAACTCCTAGTTGACTTTTCCAACTATTAAGCTACTTAAGAGACTAAGTGTCTCAGTTCTCACTACGACCACTCCGAACCCGAACCAACCGACCCAACACAACATAAATAGGCTAAAAAGCATATGATAAATCAGAAACGGGGAAAACAGGGCTAATCTCACGGAACGACCGGCCAGGTCGTTACAGTGAGGGATTTATATTGTAGCCAAGATCAACATCCAAACAAGGAAACATAATTAATCAAACATAAATAAGGAATATAAGCATGCAAAATCCTTTAGAATCAATTTAAGAAATAACAAAAAAACCCTAGTTCAAAAAGAAAACACAGATGGTCGAAAATCTCACTGAATCGGACCATATAGCCTGATAGTGAGTGCAAATAGACGAAATATTGTCTAAATCTCGACGGTTTAAGGCCGTGTAATCTGATTTGGGGACTGATACTTTCCAAAATTGGGGCAAGTACTATGTAACACCATAGTCTTGTAGGAAACAGTGAGATGGTCCATAAAAGAAAAGAGGATCGTAGTAAGAATCTATGATTATATCAGATTTGGAAGGGATTTGAGTGAGGCGGATAGGGTCTAGAGGAGAGAGTGGAGAGGATTTTAGGGCAGCGATCTCAGGGAAACGGGGTTAGGGTTAATTAAAAGGGGGAACAAATGAGGGACGTTGATCTTGAGAGATCAGTGGCCAAAATAAAAACTGAACGAGGGAGGTCTTGGAGGTGGGTACCATTCGGGTTTTAGTAAAGGGGTTATTTGGTTTGGGATTTGGGGGTTATTGGGATACGGTATGGGTGTTGGGCCATTGATTTGGTCTGGAATTGGCCTTATATTGGGCCAGTAATTAAATACACAAAAAATATTTAAAAATAATTAATAGATAATAATATACTACTTGTGCAATACAATGAATGAAAAATAATAACTTACCATTATAAGAATACAAAAATATGATTTTATCCCAAATAATGTAAAAAATAATAATTATGCATAGTGTATAGGCTATTATGGCAAACTTATGTAAATAGCCTAAAAATACAAAAATATAATTACATAAACTAAAGTAAAATATTATGAAGCATATATATGGATGAAAAATAATAAATATGGATGGTTGAGTCATCACAAATACTTTAAAGAGTAATTAATAAATATTTGAACAATTTAAATGCAAGAAAATCAATTTTAAAGCTTTAAAATTATGAAACAATTGTGGAAAATACTTGCATAAATCTTGTAAATTGAATAATGATGCAAAATGATATTTTGAAAGTATTTAAACTTATTTACAAAAATTAGAGGGTAAAATTGGGTTTCAAGAGGTGAGAAGTAGGTGCATCACCTATTTAGAGCTTGTGGATCATATTAAAAGGGAATGTAAAAGGATAGAGATGGTCAAGTCTTGGGGCAGCCCAAGACCCATCTTCCCAAACCCTTTAATGGGGCCATATAAACATAGATATATCTTAATTTCACTTAGAAAGCAATTTATAATCCCTCTCTCTCCATTGCAAGGCGAAGGAGCTCCAAAATATCATCCCAAGATCTCTCTCAAAGTTATCCTAGTGTTCAAGACCAAATCCACAAGTTGGTAAAGTGATTTCTCTCTTGGAAGATTAAGATCACCTAGTTATCTCCATACTTTGTTGTTTGGAGTAAAGAGCATATTTGAGCTTGAAGTAAAGATTAGTTGGATGTGCAATCTTGCTTCCAAGGTAAGGTATAACTTCTCCTACATGTATTTAAGATCATATATGTATATCTAGTTGATTTAATAAGGAAACTTGTGAAGTAAGTTGAACTTCATGTTGAAGTGTTGTAGTTGTTGGACTATTTTGGAGTTGAATTCTTGATGTTATATGGCTGGAAATTAATAGAAATAACTTAAGAACACTATTTCTATTGTCGTTGACGTGTTTGGAAGAAGAGAAGGCTTGGAAAGTGCAAGTTAGAACATGGTTGTTAGGTGAGATGGTGTGGATAGTTTTGGTGATGTATTGTAATGAATATGAGGTTATATATATATATATATATATATATATATATATATACACACACACTCTTGTTGACATTTTGGACATGTTTGTCTTGTTTGTGGATTTGAGGCAAATGAACAAAATAAGGGGAGGTGCTGTCAAAAATTTCGTAGATGAGCTAGTCGCTAATTTGTGTTGAGTTCTAGCTTCTGTAAGCTTAACAATGGTCCCTTATTGTTTGTCGTAGATTGAGGTATTAATGGTCTGAACCGGCATCGTGCGGTTAGGTAAATGACAAAGGCATGTTACGGATATCCATTCTCTTATTTTGGCATAATCTATATGATTCAAACGAAACGAGCAAACACGACTTTCACAAATGACACTATTCTTAAAAGTAATAGCGGTTCCTATGTTCTTGATTTACCATGTGTTCTACTATTCTATCGATAGTTGATAAAGTTTATTTCATGATATTAATCGAAGGCATAATGATCTTATGACATTCTGAGAGATCTTATTGACTTACTTCTCATGCATTGCATTAATTTATACATGTACATTGACCCTTGACTAGATGGCGTTATATACGCGTATATTATATATATATGGGGTATGCATAAAGGTTATGGCGTTATATATGCATCAGCACCTGATCAGCTGTTATAAGTTGACCATTTCACCCACAAAGGCCGAGATGATATGACGGGATGCCCTCAGAGGCTTGATGATGTTATGTACTCATATACCAATGCATGGTATGAAATTTACATGCATATGCATGACATTATAAATTTTTCACGATTCACAGAGATATTCAGACTTACATATTGAGTTCTTTACACCATGTTTCTTTCATGCCTTACGTAATCGGTACATTATTTGTACTGACGCCCCTTTTGCCTGGGGACGCTGCATTTCTGCTACATCTCGCATTTTCGTACGTTAAAGTTTCGACTTCAGTTAATTGACATAGACTCGGGGATGAGATTATCTTGAGATTATAAGCATTTATGCTATTTATAACAAGCGATAAGTAAGTGCCCTAAAAGATAAAGAGTGAACGAATCAAATAAAATGAGTTTAGTTGAAGGTATTCGATTTGGGATAAAATACGGTCTGAGCTATAATACCCGATATTTATGGACTACTGACATACAAAGTACTATGTGACCATGATAGTATGATGTATAAAGTATATTAAAATGAGTAGTATTTTAAGTAGTTTGGGATAATTCTTAATTATGTGGGTAATTGATTAATTATTGGTTTAGTGGGAGATTAACCATGTAATTAAGGATTTGTGAATAATTGTAGGTGGGTATAAACCCCCCCACGTGGAAACAAGTGGAGGAACATTTAATAAGTGACTGTTGACATTAGGAAATCAAATTAAGTGGGCACATGGATACTACTCTTAGCCAACTCGCAAACACGTAGAAAGGGGGTTTGTATTAGTCATCCCTACACTTTGTCTTGAGTGGATATAAAAATTCTTTTGGGAGGATATTTGAAATTTTATATGACACTTCATATTTCAACAGCAACGGAAGTTCTTGGTTAATAAAGGAAGTCATTTGAAATTGCACTGTGTAATTACAACGGGATTTTCAATTCCAAGGGAATGCGGTGCAATCCTTCTCAAGAATATCATACAGATTTTTCCCTACTCCAGGTATGTTAAGGCTAAGCCCTTCCTTCATTTTGGCATGATCTCATAATTACATGAGTTTGATAACGAGGCATAAAGAGAATTTTAACTGAAAATATGGTATGCATAGATTAAAAAAACAAATGAACAAAGATAGTTAATAGTTACCGAAGGTATAATTAAGTCGTTGATATGAAAATTTTAATTGCACATAATTCCTGGAATTACATTTACCATACAAAACCTCCACAATCTAATAAAAAACTCAACATCTTTCCTTTGCCAATAGAATCCGGAAAGAAAGAAATTTATCACCTGAAGCCTTTGATGTCACTGAATTTGGTTTTGACGCCATCTAATTTGAAGTTGTTGGTAACAATAAGTTCATACTCCTGAATTTATATACATTATCCTAGTCTCATAAGTTACAGTATTGTCCCGTATCGGGACTTTATATTTAATTTTGTATTGTCTTCTTCTAGTCAAGAGAGAAGATGTTATATATATATATATATATATATAGCATTACAATATTTTCACCACCATCGAGCTATAACTTGTTGGCAGGACTCTATTGGGCAACCTCAGATCAGATGGTAAGTTATATACCTAGCCTACTGTGATCGAGCGCCTTTGAGCGAGCCCAGTTGGCCGAGATACAGATCTTAATTGTCACGACCCCAAACCCTAAACCGGCCGTGATGGCGCCTATCATGGAACTAGGCTAGCCAACCATTTCAGATGATTTTAATATTTCATAGTTTTCCCACAATTAGCAGATTTTAAACAACAAAATGAGATGAACAATTTATATGTTTCCCAAAAACCTGGAGTCAACTGTCATGAGCATCTAAGACTGTAAATACAATGTACAATATAGTGACTTGCTACAACAAAAGTATGAGATACAAAAGACCAAAAAGAAACTATGATCTGAGGGAAGGAAATGAGGTGAGATGGTCCGGTACCTGGATCTGCACACATGCATGGAGTAACGTTAGTACACCAACTAAGTAAGTAACCAAATTAACTAAACATTTGAGTGTAGTGACGAGCATTTAATCATGTAAATCCATATAATGAATAACAGTGGAAATGAATAAATTATGTCATGAATCAACAATTCTAAATATTTCATAAAACTCCGGTTTCCATTTAAAAATCTCGTATAAAAACATTTGTCCAACATTTATTATTAGAGGCTCAGTGTAAAGAAGAGTGAAAACAACATTTTCATAAAATATAAACCCCTCGAGCACAGTATCACTCACAATACGGCCTCTCGGGCAAGCCTCTCAGTCACTCGTGACTCCACTTCAGTATATCATGCTCTCACTTAAGCACTTGTACTCAGCAAGTACCATCAATACACACAACTGCTGCGGCGGGCAGCCCACTCCACTACACACGCTCACACACACACACACACACACATATATATATATATATATATATATATATATATATATATATATATACATATATGTATATTGATGCGGCATGCAACCCGATCCTTATAACATACACTGCGGCGTGCAACCCGATCCATATAATAGTCGACTGCGCTCACTAGGGGTGTACAGACTCCTGGAGGGGCTCCTTCAGCCCAAGGCGCTGTATCTGCTACCGCGTGCAGATCGATCCAATATGTTCATTTCTGCGGCATGAAGCACGATCCATATATAACATATATTGCTGCGGCATGCAACCTGATCCATATATATATAATCTATATTGCTGCTGCGTGCAGCCCGACCCATATATAATGTATAACATATATATTGTTGCGGCGTGCAGCCCGACCCATTACTATCCTCACATACTCGGCTGTCGGCCTGAGCATATATATTGCTGCGGCGTGCAAACCGATCCTTGACTATCCTCACATACTCGGCTCTCGACCTGACTCAGTCATCCTCACAAGCCACTCGAGTATTTCATCTCAGCTCATGGGACTCAGCCCAAAATACTTCTCAGAGTTTCAAGGCAGTGCGATAACAATGAAAATAACAACAAGTGCTAAACATGACTGAGTTCATAGATGTTCTATCTAGATAGTGGTAGAATAGTGTAAAAGTACCTCTGAGGGTCTAAACAGGTCGGCACAAGGCCCCAAACATGGCTCACAACCCATAAACAAGTATAAATTTCTAAAATACAGGATATCATAAGATTTCAAATCGAATATGCGGCTTAATAATCGCTACGGGACGGACCAGGTCACAATCCCTATCGGTGCATGCCCCCACGCTCGTCACCTAGCATGTGTGTTACCTTATTTACCAGAACAATATCAAATAACGGGGTGTCATACCCTCAAGTTTAGAGTTACAATCGTTACTTACCTCAAAATAGCCCAACAGCTACTCCGCGATGCTCTTGCCCCTCAAATTGGCTCCCAAATGCTTCGGATCTAACCAAAACCATATCAACATCATCACTATACGCTAAAGGAACAAAATCCAATCGAAAACTATCAATTTAGACACAATTCTCGAAATTTCACCAAACCCGAGCCCAGGCTCACTTCTCAAAATTCGATAAAATTTACATCACTAGAATCCTCGTTCTCCCACGAGGCATAAAAGCTGCATTCCGAGGCTGTTTACCAATAATTCAACTCCTAGTTGACTTTTTCAACTATTAATCTACTTTAACAGACTAAGTGTCTCAGTTCTCACCACGACCACTCCGAACCTGAACCAACCAACCCAACACAACCTAAAAAGGCCAAGCAATATATGATAAAGAAGAAACGGGGGAAACGGTGCTAATCTCACGAAATGACCGGCCGAGTCGTTACACTAGTATGGCCGAGTGCCTATGAGAGACCCTACTACGGAAGAGTAGATATTTACATATATCGAGCCAATTTTACTTACTATATTGAGAGATTTGAGTCAGTATCAGCAGGTAAGCATAGCTTTTGATCATCTTTGACTCCTAGTTAATTTCAGCTAATATATATCAAGTTCAGTTTCATCTTTCAGCTATATTATTGCCTTGCATAATCGGTACATTACTTCGTACTGGCGTCCCTTTTATTGGGGACACTGCATTTCATGCGTGAAGATTCAGACAGATAGACGTGTAGACCTCCTCAGTAGGTGTTTCCAGAGTTCAGATTTATCGGTAAGCTCCACGTCCTGCGGAGTTGTCGGGGCTAGAGTTTTGCGTACATCCTGTATATATATATGTATATAGGTTATAGGTAGGTCTGGGCTCTATTCCGATCATAGTACATCCACCAGTAGAGGCTTGTAGACATATCCTATCAGTTAGTGCAATATATTGGGCTCTTGGGCCTTATATGTGTTTTTTGTTGGTTTGTCAGTTGTAGTAATTATGACGGCCTTGTCGGCCCAACTTTATATTGATGTTTAGTCAGCGGTAGTTTTCGTTCAGTTTTATATTATGGTTCACAAATCTTCTTGCAATGTGGCCCATGTCCAAAATATGATATTATATGTTCAGAGTCTCTTAGTCGCAAGTTGGTACGTAAGGATAAAGGAGGCACCGGGTGCCGGTCTCACCCCCTAGGTTCGGGGCGAGACAAAAGTGGTATTAGAGCAATTCTGTCTTAGGGAGTCTACAATCCGTGTCTAGTAGGGTCTTGTTTATAGATGTGTTATGCATCGCATTATATAAGCAGGGGACTACAGGGCATTTAGGAGTTGATACCCTTCTTTCAAATCTAAATCGTGTTATAGAAATGAGTTATAGGAAATTTGACTTAAACTTATGTGTTGGCGTTTGCATGCACATATGACGGTGACTATGAAGACTACAACTATTCAGAGGAGAGATACAACAGTAGGTGAGGGGACCAACAGGGTACCCCCAGTAGAAGGGGCCCAATCTGAGGCCCAAAGAGAGACCTCTACTCAGCCATTAACGACTCCCCCACCACCTGAGGAGATTCTTAAGGAGACCGCATATCCAATTCCCCCTCTGCTTAGATCAGATCAGGACTTGATGAGTGCAGTGCATTTGTTGACACAGTTTGTAGCAACCTAGAAACAAGCTAGGGAATCTGCTAGTTTAGGATCTTCTAAGGGGTCTGGGTGTTCAAGGGTCTGAGATTTTTTGCTTTTAGTCCCCAGAGTTCACGGGGATAGATCAGAGGGAGGACCCGCAGGATTTCATAGATCAACTTCACAGGATCTTTCGGGTAATTGAGTTAGCAACTGTTCGATTCCGAGATATAGCAATCCTTTGGTACAAGGGATGGGAGAGTTCCAGGGGATGTGATGCATCTCCATCTATTTGGGAGAATTTTTTAGATGGCTGCTTTGACCAGTACTTATCGTGGGAGATCCGACAGGCTCGAGTCGATCAGTTTCTAGCCCTCAAGTAGGGCAATATGAGTGTTCGAGAGTATAGTATCTATTTTAACTCATTGGCCCGATTTGCACCCTCCATAGTTGGTACTATGCAGAATAGGATCTAGAGGTTTATAGCAGGGTTGGCCTCAGAGTTGACTGAGGCATGTACCACCGCTGCACTGCAGGATAATATGGATATCTCTCGGATTCAGGAATTCTTGTATAATATAGAAAGGGTTAGGCGTCAGCAGTTGGGTGCGGAGAGGACCGAGTCAGGGCAGCGTAAGAATATGAGATTTGCTAGGTCTCAGGAGTTGTCTCAAAGTGGTTATAGGCCCCATTACTTTGGACGGCCACCTAGTCCTCCTCCACCTCAGTTATAGGGTTACATGTATGACCGTTATACTCAGTCACATGAGAGATGACGGGCATCGGATTTGCAGCGACAACGAGGTTCAGGGTAGACATGGTCATTTTCGCCGAGGTGTGAAATTTGTGGTAGAGGACACTTGGGCTAATGCCAAACCAGTTTCGATGCTTGTTATAGATGTGGACGTCCAGGGCATATCATGCGAGATTTTCCTTATAGAGATTCTAGGGTATGACACAACCAGTGAGTTCAGAAACATAATAATCTATATATGTGCATCCTTCGCGGCGCGATTCTCTGTCTTTGGGTGGTAGAGGTCGAGGCAGATGTAGAGGTTCCAGTTCAGGTGATAACCAGAATCATAACTATGCTTTAGCGGGTCGACAGGACCAAGAGTCTTCACCAGACGTTGTGACAGGTATGTTGACCATTTGCTCTAACGATGCTTATGCCTTGATAGACCCAGGATCTACTTTATCGTGTTTAACCTCTTTGCTGCGGTGAAGTTTGGTATAGTGCCTGAAAATCCTTTTATGGTATCTACACCGGTCGGAGAATCGATTATTTCTAGGCGGGTTTACCGAGGTTGTACGGTGACAGTTTGTAGTCGTCAGACCTCAGTCGACCTAGTTGAGCTAGATATGTTAGATTTTGATGCTATCATGGGCATGTACTGGTTTGCAGCTTGCTATGCTAGAGTTGATTGTCGTGCAAAGACAACTATATTTCATTTTCTGGGTGAGCCAGTCCTTGAATGGTAGGTAATACAGCGGCACCCACAGGTAGGTTTATATCCTATCTGAAGGCGAGGAAAATGATCACAAAAAGGTGCATTTATCATATTGTGCGAGTTAGAGATGTAGAAGATGAGATACATACACTTTAGTCTATTCCAGTAGTCAAAGAGTACGCAGATGTATTTCCAGATTAACTTTCAGGTATTCCTCTAGAGCGACAGATTTGATTCTGGCATTGATTTTGTTCCGTGAACTCAACCAATATCCATCCCTTCGTATAGAATGGCACCTGCCGAATTGAAGGAGTTGATGGAGCAGTTAAAAGATCTCCTAGAGAAAGGATTTATCCGGCCCAGTACCTCACCTTAGGGTGCACCGGTACTGTTTCTATGGAAGAAAGACGGATCGCTTAGGATGTGTATCGATTATAGGCAGTTGAATAAAGTAACTATTAATAATAAGTATCCACTTCCAAGGATAGATGACTTTTTTAATCAATTGCAGGGAGCTAGATTTTTTTCAAATATAGATTTGAGGTCGGGGTACCACCAGGTTAGAGTTCGAGAGAAAGATATTCTGAAGACAACAATCATGACCCGATATGGCCACTTCGGGTTCCTTGTCATGTCCTTTGGGTTAACGAATACACCTGATTTATTTATGAATTTGATGAATATCCTATTCCGGCCATTTTTAGATCTGTTCTTTATAGTCTTTATTGATGATATCCTGGTTTATTCACGTTCAGAGGATGAGAATGCGAACCACATGCGAGCAGTACTCCATACTCTCCATGATAGTAAATTATATGTTATGTTTTCTAAATGTGAGTTCTGGTTGAAGTCTGTTGCATTCTTGGAGCACATTGTATACGATGGAGGTATAAAGGTAGACACTCAGAAGATTGAGGCCTTGAAATCCTGGCCTAGAGCTACCACTCCGACAGAGGTTCGTAGCTTTCTAGGCATAGCAATATACTACCAGAGGTTCGTAGAAGGTTTTTCCTCCCTTTCGGCACCATTAACGAAGTTGACACAGAAAGCAACTAAGTTTCAGTGTACAGAGGCTTGCGAGTAGAGTTTCCAAGAGCTTAAGAACAAATTGACCTGAGCGCCAGTTCTAGCACTTCCAGATGGTCCAGATTGTAATGCCATATATTGTGATGCCTCAGGTGTCGGGTCAGGATGTGTCCTGATGCAACATCGGACAACTGTTCCTACACTTTGTCTTGAGTGGCTATCAAAATTCATTTTGGGAGGATATTTGAAATTTTATATGACACTTCATATTTCAACAGCAACGGAAGTTCTTGGTTAGTAAAGGAAGTCATATGAAATTGCACTGTGTAATTTCAACGAGATTTTGCAATTCCAAGGGAAAGCGGTGCAATCCTTCTCAAGAATATTATACAGATTTTTCTTTACTGCAGGTATTTAAGGCTAAGCCCTTCTTTAATTTTAGCATGATCTAGTAATTACATGAGTTTGATAATGAGGCATAAATATAATTTTAACTTAAAATATGGTATGCAAAGATTAAAAAACAAACAAACAAAGACAGGTTCAGACAATAGACGTGTAGACCTCCTCAGTAGGTGTTGCCTGAGTTCAGCTTTATCGGTAAGCTCCACCTCCTTCGAAGTTGTTGGGTCTAGAGTTTTGTGTACATCGTGTATGAATATATATATATATATATATATATATATATATATATATATATATATATATATATATATATATATATAGGTTATGGGTAGGTCGGGGTTCTGTTCCAATCACAGTACATCCAGAAGTAGAGACTTGTAGACATATCCTGTCAGTTAGTGCAGTATGTTGGGCTTGTAAGCCTTGTATGTATATTTTGTTGGTTTGTCAGCTGTAGTAGCTATGACGGCCTTGACAGCCCAACTTTATACTGATGTTTAGTTAGCGGTAGTTTCCGTTCAGTTTTATATTTTGCTTCGCAAATTTTCTTGCAATGTGGCCGCATGTCCAAAAGTATGACATTATATGTTCAGAGTCCCTTAGTTGTATGTTGGTACGGAAGGATAGATGAGGAACCGGGTGCTGGTCTCGCCCCCAGGGTTGGGGCGTGACAGTTTCATGCCCACAAGTCCAGATAGACAGGTTGAGAATCATCCTAGTAGGTTATTAGCTCAGCGGAAGGTGTAGGTGCACTCCACTTGCTCCGGAGTTGCTTATTTGGTCAGTATGATTTGGACATATATTGATTGGTATATCGGGGCACTGTCCCGACCTTTATGATGTGTATGTACTCTTAGGATCTTGTAGACAGATGTCATGTATATGGATACTTGTATGGCTTTATCGGCCTATATTTTGATTGTACACATGATCATGTCGGCGTTATAGGCACATATGTAACGTGCATAAGTTTCTATATCATGTTGGGTCATTCTATGTTTAGTATTCCCTTATGTCTAATTCAAGTTATATCATGATGGACCTTCTAGTCCATTACCTATGATGGTGTGATAAGAAAGATATGTTACGTTGGTACTCGATTGAGTAAGGCACTGTGTGCCCGTCGCGACTCTCCGATCAGCTGTATCAGATGAATGTGTCCTCACCATCCGTGAGAGAATAGAAGAGCAAAGATTCAAACTTCAGGATAAACAAATCTACATGATAGAAAATGAAAGAATGAGAAGGTTTCCTAACAATTCTATAACCTTTCGAAGATAAGTACGGACGTCACCGTACTGATTCGTAAGACCCTAAACTTGCTCATGACTCGTGCGATCTATGCAACCTAGTGCTCTGATACCAATTTTTCATGACCCTAAACCACCGACGGTCATGATGGTGCCTAACCCACTTTCTAAGAAATCCAGTTATTAAATAATAATGAAACATAATAATAAATTATGAAATAGATAAATGTACAAGATAAATAACCATAGATAATGCCAAATCACAATACAACTCCCAGAGCTGGAAACACAGAGCCATGAGCTCTAGAATATGAATATAAGTTTGAAATACAGAAATACTGTCTGAAAAACCAATAGTAAAGTATAAAAGGAGGATACACTATGGATTGGGATGAGGAAGAAGCTCTACCTCAGTCTCCATAGCACATTAATAAACTCAGCTTATAAAGCTCGATTGGGTCCAAATCCTAAATCTGTACAATTAAGTGCAGAGTGTAGTATGAGTACAACTGACCTCAAGTACTCTATAATTATCAAGACTAACCTCGGCGAGGTAGTAGTGTCAATAATTACCAACGATACTCACTTGATAACTTGTTCACTTCATCAATATATAAGTACACAATAAACGGTACCAAACTAAGCATGTGATAAAGGTATAACAAAATTAGTGCACATAGAGAAGATGTGCAGAAGTCTTATAACAATTTAACAACTCAGTATACAGAGAAGCTATGCATTTTAACACCAAAGGATCATCAGTATTAGAATATATAAAAGATATGCATTAAGAATAAAGTTAAGGTGCACAACTTAACATATAGAGAAGATATGTACCGTGCCTTCACTTTTCAGTCAAACAACATATAGAAAAAATATGCATAAAGAAGCATGTATACATTTCAAAACAAGCATATAGAGAAGATATGCGATAAAAATATCTACACGCCCTAGGTTTTTTCAAATAGAGAAGAGATGCAAAAAGCAAACACTTATCAGTTTTCCTGATACAGCATATATGTCATAAAGAGAGAAACATGAGAGGACGATCTTAGGAGGATGGATCCTTATCCACGCGTTGCATAGACAACTCTGGTGATATAATATAACAACTGTACATACCACTCACATGCTATAATAACTCAAATCGCACGGACCACATACTTTCTGCCAATCCACTCTAAATAACAAAAAAACATATATATAAGAATACATGTATACATACGATGAATATCAAATTACATTCTTATGAATTGATAAATGTGACATGCTAAACCGACAACGCGTTGCATAGACAACTCAGGTGATATAATATAACAACTGTACATACCACTCACATGCTATAATAACTCAAATCGCACGTACCACATACTTTCTGCCAATCCACTCTAAATAACAAAAAAGCATATATATAAGAATACATGTATACATACAATGAATATCAAATTACATTCTTATGAATTGATAAATGTGACATGCTAATGTATATGCATGTGTGAAGTGTGTTACCATAACTAAGATTAGGCGGATATGCCACAAACATAGAAATTCTCATGATTGAACAGGTAATTAACCTACACATGGTCTCTAGCATGATACAAGAAGCTCACTAAGGGGTACAAACATATGAAGCATGATAGCACAGAGCATTTTATTTAATACAAGGCATAAGAAAGCCTAAGAACTATCCGGAACATGGATAAAATTGGTGCACACACATGCTCATCCCCCGCATGATCATCACCCTCGGTGCGTAGCCATCATGAAAAATCAAGCAACTAGTGCCTCAAACCATGGCTAGGAAAGATACTTACCTAAAACAAGAAAACTCAATACTCCAAAAATGCCTTCCCTCGCAAATCAGCCTTCGAACGACTAGAATCGTGCCAAAACAACTCAATAACATTAAATAAAGCTATATGAATTAGTTCCTAACAATACATCTTCAATATTTATTCAATTCCTAAAGGTGAAAAGAAGTCAACCAAGGCCCACATGATTAAAACCCGAGTCAAGGGGTAGATCCCGTGTACCCATAACCTTATGAGTACATACATTCATAGGAAACAGGGCTAAAACTCTCAGAACGACCGATTGGGTCGTTACAATCTCCCCCACTTAAACATACGTTCGTCCTCGAACGTGCCCAGAGTTGTTCCAAAAACTATCAAAATTGATGTGTAATCCTACTATGCACATACCCGGGGGTGATACCACATCACCCTATCCCATATAGGTCCAATAGCACATCATAGATGAAACTTTGCAATCCAACCTTCCCCGTAACATAAGATGAAACCACATGGTATGCCACATCACTCAAATTCTCATAGCGAAAGTCTCTAATCACTGTAGTTGTTCAAATAACTAAATGGCGGTAATAACTCTACCATCATACAAAGACCCGTTCTAACACCTTCATATACTGCCAATGATGAAAGAGACACACAGAAACCCAAAATCATTTGTTAGATCAACAAGTTATGGGAATCCCTCTCTTTGACAAAAAATATAGCAAGACATCTAAGCCAATCAGCATCACTATCCTCCCAAATACACCTCAACAAAATCCAGGAGTACCCATTCTAGGTCCGATGATCTCATCTCGTCTACCACAACCACTCCAGCGACATCGCGTATCAATATGGCTTAAAGCCACAACCGTGCAACCCGTGCACTAATAAGCAACATTCCTGATGTACTCAGACATGGAAAAATGACATCAAACTAGAGAACCGTCCTGCAAGATCAACGGGTATCACCACAACGCAATGCTAAGAACGCCTCACACATCGTAGAACCAGAATACACGAATCTGACTCGAAGGAGCATACCTCCGCATAACTTAATTGCAATGAGCGACCCCATCCAACACTGACCCACATGAACTAGAGAGTTCTCATGTACATGTTATTTTGTAGTTTTGGATTGTGAAGATGCGAGAAGGGATAGTCAGATGTTTGTATGTGCCATGATTCTATCATTATGAAATTTTGGAGAGTTATCTATCTATTGCGTGTGATCTGAGTTGATTCAGGGTTCATTGGTAAGCCTAGTATGGGTATGTGTTCTGCACCGGGTCAAAATTGTCGACTCCGATTTTCTATTTTTGAAGGATGTACCATTCGAATGTCATTGAGCTTATTCGTGTTCTGGAGTGATATATGAGTTACCCTTCGGTGTTGCGAGGAGTTGTGATTGTTGGCTATATGAACATATGGTGCACTTCAACTGGGGCTTTAGCGGGATTTGAGTAAGGTAAGTAATTGAGTATTGAAGGATTGAGGGGTATTGTTCATGTTATTTTGGGTTCGTGTGGCATGGTATTCATCTGATTCCCCGTGGTTATGGCAATACACTCTGGGTGCTTGATGTCGAATAGCATATGGTTATTGATTTCGAGCAAGGTGGGCACACTAATCACCATATCTGATCCTAACTCCACCGCTCAAATACATAAAGTACCTCTAATACTAAGCCATTCCACGAGGGATACTTCTAATATTCTTTTGTGCCACCTGATGAGTGGTGATTTTACCACTCATTTTGGCCTCTTTTCATTAGACTTTGTATTTTTAATGGTAATTTGAGGTTGTTATTTGTGTGTAATTGCTTAATTATCAGGGAAGTGATGTCGTGAAGTGGTTGGTGTTGAATTGGAATGAAAGTTGAACAAAAGGGGGTGAAAATTGCACAAAATGCTTCAGTGATTCCGCACCTGCGAAGATATGAACGCACATGCCAAGACCAGCCCAACCACACGGAAATCGCACCTGCGGAGTATATTTCGCACCTGCGATCCTGCAGGTGCGACCAATTGTCCGCCCCTGCATAAATGACAAGTACTTCAAAAGCTCGCACATGCGAGTAGACTTCCGCTCCTACGGAGTCGCACATGTGAGGATTCTTCAGCAGGTGCGATTATCGAGCATCAGATCTGGACAAGAATGTAAAATCATATTTTCCCATCCCCACTCTCATATACTCGACCTAGCAGTCATTTTTGAGCGTATTTTGTCTTTGTAAATATATTTTTTAGTTGAGAAGCAGAAAGAAAACATTTGTGATGCTAGGGTTTGCACACACACTTGGGATTTGAAGATTTCACTCTTGTGGTTAAGGTTTTCTTACCCATTTATGCTTATTTCCTCGTTTTCTTGATTTTTATTATATATTTAAGTGTGTAGTATTTATTTCCAACACTTGAATCTTGTTTATGGAAATTTACATATTTAAAGTATGGATTAAATACCTTGTTGTGCTTATGTATTGAATGATTTAATTATATTTATGAAGCTAGTTATTGTTTCTTTAATTATTCTTGTTCTTTAATGTTTCCAAAGGGATTAGATAACCCTAGGACACACCCATTAACCCCTAATTAGTTTTGGAAAATATAATTTGGCGTTGGGAAAGATTAATTAACAAGAACTTGAGGCTTTAACCCTCATTTTATAGATTCTACCTATGGATAGGATTAAACTACTTGTAGCCATATCTGGGTGTGCTTAATCTCTTAACTGGGTTAGGAATAATTCAATTAGGAAGTCTTGTTAGTCTTTGGAAAAAGCTAATTAAGAATTATTATTCGTGCCTAATTAACATAAACTCGCTTATATTTGTGAAATCGTGAAATACAATGGATCGTTACTTGAGTGTAATTCTCGAAGCATCCATTTTTGTTGACATTGATCATTTTACTTGCTTTCTAGGTTAGTTTATATTTTCGCATTTAGTTATAAACAAATTTCAAAACCAAAATCTTATTTGTTTTGCATTGCGCGATAAGTGATAATTCTCTTGCATTCCTAATCACCTCCATATTGTTCTCTGTGGGATTCGACCCCAACCTTGTTGGGTTACTATATTTGAAATCGATCGCTTACACTATTTTAAGGTGTAATTTGAGCGTATCAAATTTTGGCGCCGTTGCCGGGGAACAATTGGCATAACTTAGGTTGTTGGAGAAGTAAGCTTAAGTGCTTTGATCCAAACTTGTGAATATTTGTGTAATTATTTTTCTTGTGTAGTTTCTTAATTTTTCATATAAAAAAAATTATGGCATCATATAATGAATATTGGTCAAATAGTAGTTGTTCATATTTTGATGACCCTTGCCCTTATTGCGTAGGACCACACTCATGGGAAATTTTTTTAAATTCTCTCATGAATGAATTGTGTGCACAATTTCAAAACCATGAGTGGAGTATTTGTGATAAGTGTGGTTGCCAAAATGGTAATTGGGATGATTGTTCGTATATATTTGTCCCTTTCCCGAGCCCCTACTTTGATGAATCTACTTTTTGTGATGGAAATTTTAGGGGACATGAAGAGGAAGAAATTGAGCATGGTAGAAACAGAGAGTTCAAGATCATGTTGGAACGCTTACTTGAAAAAGGGGATCATGAGAAAAGTTCCTTGGAAGAGGTTTTGGAGACCAATCTTCAAAATGATTTGGCACTTGAATGGTTGCACTCATAAATGGATGCAATGATTGAAGCTTCAAGAATCCAAAAAACCTTGGAGATGAGTGACAATCAAGAAGTTGAAAACTCTTCCTCGACACTTGAACAAAGCCAAGAAGAGCTCTCAAATGCTCAAAATGAGAAGATAATGCTCATGTTGCAGGCCACTCTTGAACATGAGGAAAAGAACAACCTTGCGTTCGAAGGATTAAAAACTGATGTGGCTCAAAATGATGAACACATCCGCACTTTGGAGGATCAAATGCAAGCGTTGATGGAGACTCATCACACATCTAAAATTGAAAGTGTGGATGACATTCTACAGGAGTCCAATTCCGAGAGTGAGAGTGAGTGCTACTTTGAGGAATAAAGCCTTGAACATCCGCCAACCGACTCTATGAGTATTTTGGATGCCAACAAAAATATGGAATTTGAGTCAACCGGAGTGATCGAAAATTTGGTTAAAATTGACTCAATTCCGGGGGAAAATGAGGATGTCGAGATCCGGAGAAAATTGCAAGTTGGGAGGTTGAAGGCACATTCCAAGCATTTTTCAACGTTGTGATTGTGTGGTAAAACGATAGTTGAACTACACGAGTCAATGGCGTGTTGCGAGGAGGAGAAATTCACACCATACATCTTGCAATTTGAAGGACAAAGGATACACAATGACATTTCTCACATACGGGCCAAGAAGTGCAAAATGAAGACATTAAGGCTTGGCTCGGGCATCTATCTACCACCCCCACCGCCCGTGGTCACAAGCTTGATTCCAAGCTAGGTGCCCATTTCATATCGTCAAAGTGTCGAGAAAAGAAGTAAAATTTGATTTGCGTCGTGCCACGACGTTAAATGCGGCGCTTGTTGGGAGGCAACCCATCGTTTTTCAAATTTTTTTAAGTCATTTCTGAAATTTTTCTTTTTAGAATAGCTTATTATAGTAATTTTACCAATCTTCCAAGTTTTTCATTTTTTGGAGTTGATTTGAGCAGGTTCGAGATACCGGGGAGTCAAAACCAGTGCAAGAAAACAAAGAAATTGCTGGGCAAACATTCTGCCCAAGTCTGTGATACCTTATGTCCAAAATACTATAGCGGAATGACATTTGCAATCAAAAATGCGATCGCAAATATCCACAGAATGTTCTGCGCAAACCTAGGTATTTTCGCACCTGCGTCCATTGTTCCGTAGGTGCGACATCACAGGAGCGGCTCAGGCATTGTAGGTGCGGAAACAATCGCATGTGCATTCTTTTATTCGCACCTGCGGGATCGCCGGTGCGGAGTTGGAACCGCAGGTGCGAAAGTCGCCAGTTCAATTCCCAAATTTTATCTCCCAGGTCAGTTTTTCTATGCCCTAACATTTCAAGGCAAGGGAAATTTCTTCCTCCCACTTACATCTCCCCCTCACTGTCATTCAAAATCCCAGGTAACTTCAATTACTCACTCCTTTTTGCTTCTCTATTTTCGCTTTCCATTTTTCTACTTTGTCAGGCCTTCAAAGTCCACGTGCATTCTTTTTTTTCCTCATTTTTGTTTTATTTTTATTTTGTTAACTTGAAAACTAGGATAGAATTAGGGTGAGGTTTGGTTGAGAGTAGAGATTGAACCAATTGTGGTGTTGTTTTGAGCGTCAAATTCGTGTGAGGAGAAGGGGAATGTCATACGCTCGTAATATGTTCGGGTTATGGTATGAGTGAAAATAGAGTGTCTCGTACTTTGATTGTAGTGTTAATGAAGTTAGAATACAATTTGGTACACTTATCTGGAAGTCTTGAGTACAGATAGTGGCCAAAGGCAAGACCTAAGTCAAAAATTCAAAAAAAAAAGTTAAAAAATAAAAATTTTGGGCAGTTGCTTTTTGGACGAAGGACCGCAGGTGCAGTGATTCCAGAACCGCAGGTGCGAAAAAAACCACAGGTGCGAACAAATTTCCCGCTGGTGCGAGACTGCACCTACGACCAAAAGTCCGCAAGTGCGAAAACTGCCATTTTTGCACAAAAACAGTGAGCTTGCAACAGGCCCTTCGCAGGCCCGTTCGACCTGGTTCTTTGGCCTATTTGCAGTGTTTTAATATGCTTAACGATGTCCCACTTCTTAACTAACTTCATTTTTAATTTTTATAGGTATTTTGATTAAAAAATGAACCCGAACCCAAACTAAAATTATGAAATTGAGGAGGAAGCTGGAGAACAATATGATGACTGCCGGTTCATGTTGGCTTCCTGTCAGCGCGTGTATTTTGAGCACCTCCTCATAAAAAAAATTGATACTTGAGTGAGGCATTGCCATGGACAAAGTGAATGAGAAACTGCCTGAATTCTATGAACGACTAGTATTGTCTTGGTGGTCATGCTTCATTCCCACTCCATGCATTGAAAACGAAACATGGGTTCGTGAGTTCTATGCCAATCTCAGGCGGTCAACCTTTCGAGATCCTCACCTCATCATCCGAGGAAAGAAAGTGAGATTCAGGGTGGAAGATATAAATAATGTCCTGGGAATTCTAAACCACCCGATGGAGCTAGTGGTGGCGGGATAATTGTGAAATGCAGCATGGATGGCTTTAAAACTATACCCAGAAAGTGTACGACCAAAATGAGCGACCAAGAGGAAGAGCTTGAAGTCGACTGACTACACGGCCGAAGCCAAGATATGGTTGTACATACTAAGCAGTAGAGTCTCCCCCAGTGGGAATGTCATGGACGTATCCTACGTCAGGACTCTGATCATAGCTTTCTTGATCGATGGTGTTCCAGTGAACCTGGGTCACTATATTCTACAGGAGATGTGGAAATCTGTGATTGACAATGAGCCTGTGCTACTATTTCCATCTCTGATCACTGAATTATGCCGACGGGCAGAGGTTGAGGAACGCCCTGATGGTCTGTGGGTGTCGGCTGACAAGCCCTTCTAGCCATTGAGGATCAAGGTTTAAGGTGGAGCAGTAAAGAGTAAGAAGAGAAAGATGACAACCACTACCACCGAGATTGGATCTACCTCACAGCCTAGTTCATCAACAGGTCCATTTGGGGAGATGAACTCCCAGCTCACTCTTATTCGGGACCTTGTGTCCAAGCTCCCCACTGGACCCCCCACTTCACAGCAACAACCCCCACCTGACTATTATTCCAGAGTTGAGATGAATAAATAATTTGACACTCAGATGGAGATGGCTGCTTCTCTGAAGCAGATGGAGACTTCCTACACCAGCCTTGCAAAGTCACATGTTGATTTGCAAGATGCGTTTAAAAAGTAGAAGGTGAAGAATAAGAAGAAGGGGAAGCTCTTAGTCAAGATATGGAGGGGGGTAAAAGCAATCTTCAAGTGGGGGCAGCCGAGCAAGCCACTGCCAGTTGCAGACGCCGATGATAACGAGGAGTACTCCTTCATATCTGAGGCTGAGGATGCTGCTGATGAGGTTGATGAGGATGATGACGATGGGGCGCAACCGCACTGACCAGCCACTTCTCCTGCAGTTTTCTAGTCTGATTACAGACCTCAGGGAGACCCTCAAACTTTGCCACTTATTTTGATATTGTGTAGTGAGGACACTACAATGTTTTAAGTTGGGGGTGGCATATGCACATTTTATGGCTTTTGTACATTTTATCCATCTGTGACTTAGTTTTGACATGTGTTTGTGATATTGTTATGTGCCCTTGCCGGGCTTCTTTGTTATTTATAGATATTATGTACGCTTGCCGGGCTTGGTGTGATTGGTTTAGTTTTGTTAATAGTTAGTTTTATTTTTAGCTTTTTAGTTTTTATTTTGAGTAGTTAGTTTAATTTAGTTTTATTTTGAGCAGTTAGTTTAATTTAGTTTTATTTTGAGTAGTTTGTTTAATTTCCGTAATATAATACTCTCTTGGGTTTTCTTCATGCTACGGTTCTTTCCCAAGAAGCACTTTTTGAAGTGAACCGGGTGACTTGTCCCTATGATAGATGGTATGATAACTTTCTTAAGGGAATTAGTCTTGTGTTGCTAGGAAGAGACTTTTGGATTATTTGGTACTAAATAAATGAGTCTCTTATATGTGAAATGTGTACTAAGAATACCCCTCCGAAATATGATTTTGAATGAAAACAAGTAAGTTGGATGGTGAAAACTAATCTTTGTGATAAATTGTTAGCTCTGTTAGTGACTCTTTACACACTAGTTCAAAAATATTTCTCTAAACTCCTATAAAAAATGAAATTGATCCATCTTGATTGATTCATGTTCCATGTGTGTTAGTGTTTGTATAAATAATTCTTTTGCTTGCGTCCATCATCTAGAACTCGCCCGATTGGCCTTTCAATGCTAATGATAATTATGTTTGGTTGGAGAAATGACCTTAGACATTATTTGTGTATTCAAAAACCCCATTAGCCTTTGTAGCAACCATTGTATATATATTATCACCAATTAACCCATTTGAGCCTTGAACTTTTTCTTTGGTCACCTCAATGCTAACCTTCCCCTTTTTTTGAAGAATAATTCCTCTTTTGAACCCGTCCCTCCTTGAATATTGAGATGAGAAAAAAAAGCCTAAGTTGGGGGTATAGTGTCAAATCGGAAATTAGTAAGGCTTTCTTTTGAAATTATTCAAGCTCCAAAAGAAAAATACAAAAGAAAAAAAAGGAAGAGAAAAGAGAAAAAGAGAAAAAGAGAAAAAGAAATGTGTTTATGTAAATAAATATGGGAGCTTTGAAGAAATGTAGCGAGGTGCCTAAAATGATTCTATGTTGGTAACTAGAGGCAAACTAGGCCATGTGGTTTGAATAGAAACAAAGTGCATCAAGAAAGAAAAATGTGAGTACTGTTCAAGGAGGGTGTATCCATTTTCCCAAACGTGTATCCTACCTTTCCCTAAACCTACATTACAAGTTTATAAAGCCCTTATGGGATCTCCAACCGAATATTCTTGAAAATGATATGAATTAAAATAAGGGCAAGCCTATGGTATGATTGGTTGTAGCACTTGAAAGTTTTTGTGAGTGTGAGTGGCTTTGTAAATATGTCCCTTGTTGTTGACTTTGCAAATTGTGTGAGTTGGACTTTCTTTCTTTCTTTCTTGTGAGGGTACATGAATTAGGATTGAATGGTGAAATTGATGTAATTAAAAATAAACGAGTTGAGCATGTGTAGTAGACTAGTGTTGTTGAGTCACTTCTTGAGGCTTTTTCTTATCACTTTATTGATTTTGACTCCCGTTCACTTATACAAATTGTTTATAAATGAAGGAGTTATTCAATTAAGATGCATACTTGAGCCTGATTATTAGTACAAACTAAATCCATAAGTTTGAGTGCTTAAGTGAAAAATGTGAATGGTGAATACGAGCAATACAACTTGTGTTTAACATAGTAGAACCTCATTGAGTTATTAGTTTTGATTTGCTTGAGGACAAGCAAAAGTTCTAAGTTGGGGGTGTTAATGAGTGGTGATTTTACCACTCATTTTGGCCTCTTTTCATTAGACTTTGTATTGTTCAATGATAATTTGAGGTTGTTATTAGTGTGTAATTGCTTAATTTTCAGGGAAGTGATGCCATGAAGTGGTTGGTGTTGAATTGGAGTGAAAGTTGAACAAAAGGGGGTGAAAATTGCACAAAATGCTTTAGTGATTCCGCACCTGCGGATCTTAGGTCGTAGGTGCAACCTCGCACCTGCGATCCCGCAGGTGCGACCAATTGTCCGCCCTTGCGGAAAATGACAAGTGCTTCAAAAGCTCGCACATGCGAGCAGACTTTCGCTCCTGCAGAGTCGCACCTGAGAGGATTCTTCCGCATATGCGATTATTGAGCATCAGATATGGACAAGAATGTAACATCACATTTTCCCATCCCCACTCTCATATACTCGACCTAGCAGTCATTTTTGAGCATCTTTTGGCTTTGTAGATATATTTTTGAGTAGAGAAGAAGAGATAAAAAATTTGTGAAGCTAGGGTTTGCACACACACTTGGGATTTGAAGATTTCACTCTTGTGGTTAAGGTTTTCTTACCCATTTATGTTTGTCTCCTCATTTCCTTGCATTGTATTGTATATTTAAGTGTGTAGTATTTATTTCCAACACTTGAATCTTGTTTATGAAAATTTACATATTTAAAGTGTGGATTAAATATCTTGTTGTGCTGATATATTGAATGATTTTATTATATTTATGAAGTGAGTTATTGTTTCTTTAATTATTCTTGTTCTTTAATGTTTCCAAAGGGATTAGATAATCCTAGGACACACACATTAACTCCAAATTAATTTTGGAAAAGACAATTTGGGGTTGGGAAAGATTAATTAACAAGAACTTGAGGCTTTAACCCTCATTTTATAGATTCTACCTAGGGATAGGATTGAACAACTTGTAGCCATATCCGGGTGTGCTTAATCTCTTAACTGGGTTAGAAATAACTCAATTAGGAAGTCTTGTTAGTCTTTGGAAAAAGCTAATTAAGAATTATTATCCGTGCCTAATTAACATAAACTCGCTCATATTTGTGAAATCGTGAAATACAATGGATCGTTACTTGAGTGTAGTTCTCGAAGCATCCATTTTTGTTGACATTGATCATTTTACTTGCTTTCTAGGTTAGTTTATATTTTCGCATTTAGTTATAAACAAATTTCAAAACCAAAATCTTATTTGTTTGGCATCGCGCGATAAGTGATAATTCTCTTGCATCCCTAATCACCTCCATATTGTTCTCTGTGGGATTCGACCCCAACCTTGTTGGGTTACTATATTTGACATCTATCGCTTTCACTATTTTAAGGTGTAATTTAAGCGTATCACCACTAAGAAAACTTGAATATCAGTAGTTGATATAGCACGAGAGCACCGCAATACTAATGAAGCACCCTTAACTCAAACACATTGCCCTTCCTAAGATGGATACCCTCGTCAAGCCACACCAATTAGTGATATCATTTGCCTAGTCATATGAAATTTCCCATGCTGCCTAAGAATTTATGACCCTTCTCCCAGAACTGAATCGTGATCTCACACATGCAACTCTCAACTCTACACAACATACGACATACACCATGCCATCCTATGATAAATATGAGAACTTCATAATCCATTTCGAGCCACAAGAAACTACATGCTCAACTAGCCGAGAACTTTCCATTTGATTCCTTCTAGAAGAATACCATTATACTTTACATGCTTCTCACACTAGTTGAAAATACACATCTCTAACCGTAATAGAAACCATCAAGACTCTCTGAATCCAATTTGTATGACACCAAACCGACATGACTAAATCCTTCTAACTCAACTAAGCTACGCATGTCACCAAAACCCGAGAGCATTTCCAAGAAACACCTGTAGACACTCATTACCTCATAAGCACCCAAAGGATTAATCATACCCCTCACCATGCCGATCCAACCTACTACTACACTATGCTATTAATCCAAGTTCCTTCTGAATTACCTTCGAATTGATACCTCTCCTTGCCATAATACCGCCATTCTTAACCCAGACTCACCACACGAGACCCAATCATAACACCATACCGTCTAAGGCTCGTAAGTCATTGAATACTCCCTTAAATATCCCCAAAACTACCACATTCAAAATATTTATCCTGAAGAGACTTCCTGCAAATCTAAAGCCATTACCTTCATTTTTTTTCGTGATACTGGTATGTAGAATCAATGATAACGTAGAAATTCCACAAGTATTGAGACCCTCCAACGTAAATCTCAGTTCTAGCCAAATACACACCTCGAAGATCCTCAATTGTTACATATAACCTTTAATCCATCAATAACCATTCTCGAGAGTCATCCACTCTACGCAAATATCAATTACAATCAAAAAGAGCGAACGACGTGGCCCCATTTGCACACCAACATCCTAGGAATTAATCCACACACTCGAAGCAACAAGAGAATTCCTAGATTGCATACACTACACCTTTTACAATTACAACTCAATCATTCAATAAAATACATTTACCCATAGAGTACATTACAACCTGTATCCAAAATTTCCCTTACTCGAGTCTTCCCCGATCTCAACTCCTGTAAGCCACAACTGATTCGCCAGTATACCTCAAACTAAAACTGATACAACACTTAGCCGCACAATCAACTTATCAACAACAGACTCCCCCACTTGGCCCAAAGATATAGATCAAGGCAACAAATAACTCATAATGCACATATGCTAACACCTCACCAATACCGCAGTGAGATTCAACTAAATACTTCATAAGCTCATATAACACCAACTATCCAATGTCTCAAATCATCTACAAACCTCGCATTCGCCATTTTAATAGATGTTCCAACTCCCATAAGTTCAAATTGAAACATATAAAAGAGAGCTTACTACAAAACAACATAAGGATCACACAACCTCAAGACACCCCGCGGGAAATAGCCCCGCCTGCTTAGCCTCAAACTGATCTCTCTCTATGCCCTTCCAAAAATAATAGCTATTACGCAATATCCTTATGTATCTAAAAACAACCAACGCCTACCCTCGAGGCATCACAATACGCGGAATAAGAACATGAAGTTGATGGCAGAACTAACACTGGAGTTGTGGTCAAAGAAATCTTGAGCTTCTGGAAGCTCTATCCACACTCGTCTGACCACCTAGATACCTTCATTGGACTCCACGTTCCCCAAGAATGCTACTGAACTAAGCAAAAATTAACACTTTAAGGACATTGCATCAATCTTCTCCTCCCTCAATCTCTGCATTACAACTCTCAAATGTTGAGCATACTCCTCCTGGATACGAGAGTACACCAGGATGTTATCAATGAACACAATAACAAACGAAATCCAAATACGGCTGAGATACGCTATTCATCAAATGCAGGAATGTTGCTGGGGCATGTGTCAGCCCAGAAGACATCACAAAAAACTCATAGCACAAAGGGAAGATCCACTTCCCTCCGTAACTATACCACATGAGAGGTCCTCCAATACACTCACAACTCGAGGCCATATGCCAACTCAAGACAGAAGTCAAAAACTCAATAGTCTTTACCATATCTCTGGCTAATTCTTTTTATCATAATCAAACAATTGAAACACATCTCACCATCAAATCACACTCACCACATAGTCATCTAGACACAAAATCCCACCAATAGGACATAACAGACATACATGTCCCAAAATGCACGTGCTCACACAATCGAAATCTCTGCACTCAAACCACAAACGAAACCCGACATCAAGTCCTCCAGACTAGCCCATTATCAACTTGCAAAAATCAATCTCGCAACTCATACACGGGAATCACAAGTCGTCGATGCACATCTGATACCGAGCGCTCACGTGCACATACGTATACATGAAAGGAATTCAAAGAGCTACACTTTTGGCTGAACAAATGGATTCGCACGACAGGAATTCAAGAATGTGAGATTATTCCTAACGGTTCTACAGCCTCTCGAAGATAAGTACAGAAATCTCCGTACCGATCCACGAGACTCTACTAACCTACTCATGACTGGTGAGTCATATGCAACCTAATGCTCTGGTACCAACTTGACACGACACCAAATCTAAACTACTCATGGTGTCGCCTATCGTGGAACTAGGCCAGTCAAATTAACACTTAAAATGTAAAGAATCTTTCATTTATATTATTACTAAATCGATAATCCATAAATGTCTCATTTATTAATTATTTTTAAAAACAAATAAAGCCACACCGAATGTTAAATACAATCCCCAAGATCCCGAAGTCATGGTCATGATCATCTAAAGGAAATATGCAAGTATGGAAATAAACTCTATAACAGTAATAAGAAGAAGGGCAAGGTTGCGGACACGTGCAGCTACCTCGATAATCTACGTGAATCTCTGGTATAGTAAATCAACTCTCAGTCAGCCCTAGCACCTGAATTTGCACACAAGGTGCAGGGAGTAGTGTGAGTACGCCTACTCAGTAGTAATGATAATAAATAAGATCTGAGCAATAAGAAATGCATAAAATCAGGTCATCAAATCATAAGAGTCACAATCTTTCTTTCCAACAGTGTATACGTTAAATCATCACGCTTAAAAGCCGATTTCATTAAAAATCATTTGAGAATATACTTTCCACTAATTTAAATATAACTTTCAAGAAGTTTAATGTAAAAATGAAAAATATCATAAATCTCTCGGGCAAAACATGTACCAGAAACTCTCAAATGTCAAGCGTACCCCTCCTAGCTATGAGAGTACACCAGGATGTTATCAATGAACATTATAACAAAGGAAATCAAAATATGGATGAGATACGCTATTCATCAAATACAGGAACGCTGCTGGGGAATGGGTAATCCCATAAGACATCACCAAAATCTCATAGTACAGAGGGAAGATCCATTTCCCTCCGCAACTATACTACACGAGAGGTCCTCCAATACACTCACAACTCGAGGCCTTATGCCAACTCAAGACAGAAGTCAAACACTCAATAGTCCTTGCCACATCTTTGGCCAATACTTTTTATCATAGTCAAACAATCGAATCACATCTGACCATATTGATGGTCACACTCAGCACATAGTCATCCAGAAAAAAAATCCCACCAATAGGGACATAACGGACATACAAGTCCCAAAAAGCACGTGCTCAAACAATCAAAATCTCAGCACTCGAGCCACAAACAAAACATGTCCTCAAGTCCTACACACTAGCCCATTATCAACTTGCAAAAATCAATCTCGCAACTCTTACGTGGGAATCACAAACCGTAGATGCATCTGATACCGAGCGCTCACGTGCGCATTCGTATACAAGAAAGGAATTCAAAGAGCTATGCTTTTGGATGAACAAATGGATTCGCACGACAAGAATTGAAGAATGTGAGATTTTGCCTAAGGGTTCTGCAGCCTCTCGAAGATAAGTAGAGACGTCTCCGTACTGATCTACGAGACTCTACTAACCTACTCATGACTAGTGAGTCATATGAAACCTAATGCTCTGATACCAACTTGTCACGACCCCAAATCTAAACTAATCGTGATGGCGCCTATCGTGGAACTAGGACAGCCAAATTAACATTTAAAACGTAAATCTTTCATTTATATCATTACTAAATTGATAATCCATAAAGGTCTCGTTTAACCATTTTAAAAAAAAAATAGATAAAGCCACGCCGAATGTTAAATAAAACCCCCAAGATACCGAAGTCACTGGTCATGAGCATCAAAAGAAAATATACAAGTCTGGAAAATAAACTCTATAATAGTAATAAGGAGAAGGGCAAGGTTGGGGACACGTGCAGCTACCTCGCTAATCTCCGTGAATCTCTGGTATATTAAATCAACTCTCAGTCAACCCTAGCACCCGAATCTGCAAACAAGGTGCAGGGAGTAATGTGAGTACGCCAACTCAGTCGTAATGAAAATAAATAAGGTCTGAGCAGTAAGAAACACATAAAACCACGTCATAAAATCATAAGAGGCACAATCTTTCTTTCCAACAGTGTATACGTTAAATCATCACGCTTAAAAGCCGATTTCAGTAAAAATTATTTGAGAATATACTTGCCAACAATTTCAATAGAACTTTCAAGAATTTTAGTGTAAAACGAATAAATATCAAAAAAAGCCTCTCGGGAAAAACATGTATCAGAAACTACCCCTCGGGCGTAACATCACTCATAATCAGCCCCTCGGGCGTAACATCACTCATAATCAGCCCCTCGGGCGTATCTTATAGTCACTCATAATTAGCCCCTCGGGAAAACTCACAGTCACTCATGGCTCCCAATCACTTGTCACTGGGCACTCGCACTCAGTAGGTACCTGCACTCACTGGGGTGTACAGACTTAGGAGGGGCTCCTACAACCCAAGTGCTAATATCAAGCAATC
Source organism: Nicotiana paniculata (assembly GCA_005239505.1). Lineage (NCBI taxonomy): Eukaryota > Viridiplantae > Streptophyta > Magnoliopsida > Solanales > Solanaceae > Nicotiana > Nicotiana paniculata. The sequence goes on along the minus strand of ML321853.1, from coordinate 71,760 downwards.
TCGTGGCATAATCACTTAGCCTCTCGACCTCTCACATATCATAAACAATGTAACATGCTGCGGCGTGTAGCCCGAACCCATAGTATCTGTCACGCCCCCAAACCGAGGAACGGGACCGGCGCCCAACCGGATGATCCCGGTCAAGCGGACCTGGATTTCCTTTCCTGCCCAACGCATTACCCCATGTTTACAATATACATTATTCCACATGAATTAGAAGTTTAGAGTTTAAGCCTGAATTTACCATTTGAGTTCATTTCACCCTTTATCCTTTCAACATTTGGTAATCACAAAACATACAATAATTTCTAATTTGGACCACGATTACTAGTAAACACAATTACTGCCCAAATACATATATGTACAACCCACATCATGTCTACGGAGCCTCTAAGAGTACTAAGATTTTACGAAATACTTGTCGGCAACAGGGTCCCGGCTATACCTTAGAAGACATAACATATACAAAAGAGATGATATAGGCTACACACGACCCCGAGAGTAAATGAGGCTCACCGGATCTGCAAAGGGAGGCACCACTATAGGCTGTTAGAGCTACCTGCTGTGGAACCACCTACATCCATAAAAAAGATGTAGCGCCCCTGGCAAAAGGGACGTTAGTACCTTTGAATAATACCGGTATGTATGAATAAAGTTTATTCTAAGTAAAATCAAACATTACACAATTGGAAGACAGTCAGGGTAACCCCACAAGTACCACACAGATATACAGAAAATCACGAATGAAGATTTCCACAGTTACTCATTTCAATTGTTCATCTGTTGCGGCGCGCAACCCGATCCCACCGTACATTCACATTTTACCCTTATTACCTCTCCACCCTTATTACATCATGTTGTGACATCAACCCAATCCCACCGTACAATCACATTTCACCCTTATTACCTCTTCACCATTATTGCTTCGTATTGCAGCGCGCAACCTGATCCCACCGTACAATCAAATTTTATATCACCAATAACAAACAATTATATCACAGGAATCTTCATCATCAAGAACATAAGTTTATATCACCTACCAACTATATGAAGTGAAGGCCCAATAATCCACAGTTTCTTTTCATCATCTACCACACTAGGCCCTTAGTAATTAGATACATTCACACATTAGGGTGCATTAAAATTCTTTCATTTAGTAGCACATAATACCACATTGACATATTCGAACATTTAACGAACCTTACACATGATAGGATAAGCACAAAGAATACCCCTTCACAATCGCAATTAGCATGGTAATCGACTAAGAAAATCAGAGAATGAAACCTTACACCTCACCACAGTAGGACAATCAATTCACATATGCACAAGCAAGAACTTCATACCGTGCGCTCGGACACCAACAAAAGAATTTCATACCGTTCGTTCGGACACCAACAAAATGGCTCTACAAAGATTAAAGTTAGCCATACATATCTTGAATCGGGATTTCCCTTTATTTTTTTTATCACAAATCACCGGACTGCCTATCACCGTCAATCTATTCCACAATGTGACATATTTCACTTAGAATTAGGAACCATAAACATAACTCGAACTCATTTAGGCATTTTATCAAACGCTATGTGACCCCTTAGATTACTAACCCCCTTTTTGTGAATAATTACCCAAACTCGTTTCCCTTTACTAGATTAGGGAGTTTAACTTACATGCATGCAAGGTATCGACTTTTATCTCCAAGAATCAATTTATTTATTCTACCCTTTTTAGCCGAACCTGATAATTAAAATGAAATGGGGTGGGGACTCACCTCTTAGAGTGAAGAAGATGACAATTACTTAATAACTCCTATGCCCGAGTGATAGTGAAGAATCATTTTTTGGTTGAAGATGGAACCTTCACTCTCAGGAACTCCCTCTTCCCTCTCTCTATTTTGTTTAGAAAATAGCTAAAATGGAAGGGGGTAGGTGTTTTAATGAAATGGGGGTCAGGTATATAAATTAGAATTTTAAAAGTCCTGAAGAGGAATGCGGTCAGGAATGAGATCGCATTCCTGCTATGCGGTTCGCATTACTGTCGCATAAATGGCCCTCAAATGGGCCAAAAAGAAAACAGACTGCCCAGGTATGCGACCACTATGCGGCCCGCATACCTGTTATGCGATCACATAGTGCGTTGCATAACCTCCTCTGCAAAAATGGAGGTGCAATAATGCAACAGCTATGTGATCCACATTCCCAAAATGCGATCGCATCTTGGGCCGCATAACTGTCCTCAAATTGGATAGCAGAGTGAACATGTATGCGACCACTATGCATTTCGCATACTTGTTATGCGATCGCATAGTGCGTTGCATAACATCGCAACTCTGGAAAATTTTATCTTTTAAGTCACGGGGTACGTTTTACTCAAAAAGGGTCCGTTTTAAGAATTTCTCAGTTGCAACAACACGGGGACCTATTTGGGAATTATTTTTAGCCATGAAATTTTACGGGTCTTTACATTCTCCCCCACTTAAAATCATTCATCCTCGAATGAGGATCAGGGAATCACTAGAGTAGAAAAAACACAAAATAAACCAACCCCCAAATTTTCACTAACTCCGATAATTTCTAGAAATTTCGCCAGAGTTTCCTTTTAATATAGGCATATCCACCTGTCAGAGAGCCCCCGAAACACATGTTTAACCAATTCCACATATTACCAGTCACTCAATCAATTCACATATAACTGGGTTACCTCAACAAGTCATGTGCAATTCAATTACTTCAACATGCTATACCTATTTCAGTTAACACCACAAACTTGCATATCATTTAACTATCACCTGAATTGCACATAATTTATCTTGCTTCAAGGAGTTGTACATTATCCAAATAATTAAAACATACACAAATATGGAACAACTTGAGAAGTTACAATAGTATGGCAATTAGGGGATAAATGGGGTACTTTTGCACAAAATTTGACATAACATATAATTGCTTAGGAATAAAAAATTTCAAACAATTACCGGAATTATTCAAACAGATGGGGATATTTCTCTTTCATTTCATTTTCCGCTTCCCATGTGGCTTCCTCGACTTGTTGACTTTGCCATAACACTTTAACAGAAGCAATATCTTTGTTCCTCAATCTACGGACTTGCCTATCAAGAATAGAAACTAGAATCTCTTCATATGACAATCCTTCATTAATTTCAACCGTCTCGACCGGCACAATGGCGGATGGATCCCCAATCACCTTATTCAGCATGGACACATGGAACACCGGGTGCACTAATGATATTTCAGGGGGTAATTCCAGTCTATCAGCCACCTGTCCTATCCTTTGAGCGATCCTATACGGCCCGACGTACCTAGGGCTCAATTTCCCTTTCTTCCGAAACCACATTAATCCCTTCATGGGATATATCTTCAAGAACACCCAATCATCTACTTGAAACTCCAAATCCCTATAATGAACGGCTGCATAGGATATCTAGCGACTCTGAGCAGTTTTCATCCTCTCCTGAATGACTCTAACTTTTTCCATATCCTGCTGCACGAGATCCGACCCTAGAAATTCTGCTTCACCAACTTCGAACCATCCAATCGTAGATCTACACCTTCTTCCGTACAATGCCTCAAATTAGGCCATCTAAATATTAGCGTGGAAGCTATTATTGTAAGAAAATTCTATAAGCGGCAAATGATCATCCTTCTAATATAAAATTCAAGCTCGTAACATATCTTCAAGCGTTTGAATAGTCCGCTCTACCTGACTGTCCATCTGTGGGTGGAAAGCTGTACTGAGATTTACCTGAGTACCCAGACCTTGCTGAAATTTTCTCCAAAAGTTAGCTGTGAACTGGGCTCCTCGATCCGAGATAATAGAAACTGGAGAGCCATGGAATCTGACTATTTCCTTGATATACAACTAAGCGTACTACTCTGCAGTATCGGTGGACTTGACTGGAAAGAAGTGAGCTGATTTCGTGAGTCGATCCACTATCACCCAAATTGAGTCGAACTTGCGCTGAGTGCGGGGTAACCCTACTAAAGAGTCCATATTGATCATCTCCCATTTCCGCATTGGTATTTCCATAAGCTGCATCAACCCACCGGGCCTTTGATGCTCGGCCTTAACTTGCCGACAATTCGGGCACCTAGCCACAAAGTCCGCCACACCCCTCTTCATACCATTCCACCAATAAATCTCTTTGAGATCATGATACATCTTAGTAGAAATTGGGTGTACTAAATACCTGGAATTGTGAGCCTCTGCCATAACCCTTTCCCAAAGATCATCCACGTCCGGAACACATAGCCTCCCTTGGCACCACAAAACACCATCATCATTGCCGAGCAAAAATGCCGAGGTCTTGTGATTCAGAATTGCCTCTCTCAACTTTACCAATGCTTGATCTCTGAATTGCTTTTCCTTGACTTCCGTTACAAGTGAAGATTCTGCTCCATTACGCACCACGACATCCCCTTCGTCTGAGGTTGAAAGACAGACCCCCAGACTAGCCAACTGATTAACCTCCCGAGCCAAAGACCTCTGATCTGCTTACAAATGAGCCAAGCTACCCATGGACTTTCGACTAAAGGCGTCGTCCACCACATTCGCTTTCCCCGGATGGTACAAAATATTCATTTCATAATCCTTGAGCAACCCTAACCATCTTCACTGTCTTAAGTTTAACTCTGTTTGGTTGAAATAAGTATTGAAGACTCTTGTGGTCTGTGAACACGTCCACATGGACCCCATAAATATAATGCCGCCAGATCTTCAATGCAAACACAACCGCTACGAGCTCCAAATCATGCGTCGGATAATTCTTCTCGTGATTCTTGAGTTGCCTAGAAGCATACGCTATAACCTTCCCACATTGCATGAACACACACCCCAAACCAACCCTTGAAGCATCACAATAAACCACAAATCCCTCTGTACCCTCTGGCAAGGTCAACACCGGCGCTGAAGTCAATCTCAATTTCAATTCCTAAAAACTCTTTCCACAAGCATCGGACCACCGTAATTTACTTTCTTTTGCGTCAACTTAGTCAGTGGGGAGGAAAGAGTAGAGAATCCCTCCACAAATCTTCGATAATACCCACTAGAACCAAGAAACTGCATATCTCTTTTGGGGTCATGGTTCAAGGCCAATCTTTTACTGCTGCGATCTTTTGGGGATCAACCTGAATCCCTTCCCTGGAAACAACATGGCCCAAAAAGGGGACCGATTGTAGCCAAAACTCACATTTTGATAACTTTGCATACAACTGGTGCTGATGAAGGGTCTGCAGAACTGCCCTAAGGTAATTAGCATGATCTTCCTGACACCGTGAATAAACAAGGATGTTATCAATGAAGACAATCACGAAGGAGTGAAGAAACGGTTTGAAAACCCGATTCATAAGATCCATAAAAGTTGTTGGGGAATTGGTTAGCCCATAAGTCATTACCCAAAATTTGAAGTGCCCATAACGGGTCCTGGAGGCGGTCTTAGGAATGTCCTGCTCTCTGATCTTCAACTGGTGATACTCGAACCGTAAATCAATCTTTGAGAAGAACCTAGCACCTTGCAACTGGTCGAACAAATCATCTATCCGAGGTAATGGATATTTTTTTATTATAGTGACCTTGTTGATCTGCCGATAATCAATACACATCTAAAGAGATCAATCCTTCTTCCTGACAAAAAGAACCTGAAATGAAACCTTTTTCCAATAGATCTTTCAATTGTTCTTTCAACTCTCTCAGATCCGCTGGTTCCATCCTGTAGGGTGGAATAGATATTGGCTCCGTATCTGGAAATACATTAATCTCGAATTCAATCTTTCTATCTAGCGGAACTCCATGAAGCTCATCCGGAAATACTTCTAGACACTCATTCACAACGGCACGGACTCGGGAGCAGGCATCTCTGAAGTGGTGTCCGCAACCCGGACCAAATGGTAGATACACCCCTTCTTGATCATTTTTTAGGCCTTGAGGTAGGAAATAAACCTACCCCTCGGCACAACATATTCCCCTTCCATTCGATAACTAGTTCGTTAGGAAACTCGAGCCTCATAATTCTGGTTCGGCAATCGAGTTTACCAAAGCACGAGTATAGCCAATCCATTCCCATGATAACATCAAAATCCACCATTCATAGCTCAATAAGATCGGTCGTGGTATCCCGACCACATACCATGACAACACGATTCCTATAGACTTGCGCGGTAGTAATAGAATCACCAACAAGAGTCATCACAGAGAACGGCTCAGGAAGTTGTTCGGGTTCTATCCCAAAACTTGAAGCAATAAATGGAGTAACATAGGACAATGAAGACCCGGGATCAATAAGAGTAAAAACATCATGCATTTAGATAGTATGAATACCTGTGATGACATATGGGGAAGCCCCCGCACTCTGGGAACCACTTAGCATAGAACAGATTGGGTACCCCTCGACCTCGTGCTCCACTCCTAGCTGCACCGCGCCCTGCTGGAGCTGGAGGGCGTGTTGAAGATGTAGCGGCTGAAGAGTTGGATGACTGAGAAGTACCCCTACCCCGCGCCCTGAATGGGTTCGTGGAAGTCTCGCTGGATATGGCCTCTCTCTCCACATCTACAACACACCGATGTATCCAAGTAACAAGGCTCTGAATGAAACGTCTCACACTTAGAGCATTGTTCCCTCCGCTACTACTGGAACCTTCCACCCGAACGACCTGACTGATGGAACCTCCTGCTATCTGGACCTGGTCCAAAGCGACCTCCCTTATGATAACTGTGCCCTGATGACGGGGCACTGGCTGAGGACTGAGCATAGAATGGGATGGCTCTGATGACCCCCTCGCGAGGGCTGATCTCTTACCTGCAACTGAACTCCTAGGGTTGCTCGCTGATCGGGCGCTACTAGAAATCTGTCTCTCCGTCCTTATCTTCAACTTCCGTGCCTCTTTAGCCTAGGCGAATCCCACGATCTTCCCATAATTCATATCCAAATGTGAGGCAGTTGTAGCAGCTTCATTAACAACCAAGGGACACGGCCCTCAAAAAACTGTCGAACTCTGGCATCTATAGTCGACATCATGTGGATGGCATATTTGGACAGGCACATGAACTCCATGTGGTACTCCCACACACTCATGTTTCCCTACTTAAGGACCTCAAACTCCGTAGCACGGGCTGCCATATTCTCGACAGACAGGAAATGATCCATGAAGGCATCATTTATAAAGTCCTGAGGATCTGCCTCTGGGTCGGTGCCTGTGAACTCTAGAGGGGCTAACCGCAAAAACTGGTTGACTGTAGAACCTGAAGAATCCCCTTGCTCGCTAGAGGCGACGATGTAAATAAACTGAGCTTTATATGGGGCCGATGGGAGAGGGCCGACGATGTCCATTACCTATTTCATGAATGGCCTGTAAAGACCCGTAAAATTTCATGGCAAAAAATAATGTCCAAATAGGTCCCCGTGTTGTTATAACGGTAGAAATTATTAAAATGGACCTTTTTTTTAGTAAAAAGTACCCGGGACTTAAAAGATATAATCTTCCAGATTTGCGTAGGTCTGCGGTCCACTATGCAATCGCAGATCAGGTATGCGGACATCATAGTGGTCGCATAATTGGACAGTTTGCTGTCCATTTCGAGGACAGCTATGCGGCCTAGAATGCTATTGCATTTAATGATTGCAGGCCGCATAATTGTCGCATTCTTGCACCTTGATATTTGCGGAGGGAGTTATACGCATTGTGCGACCACATAACAGGTATGCGGACCACATAGTGGTCACATACCTGGGCAATATGCTTTTCTTTTTGGCCTATTTGAGGGCTATTTATGCGACAGGAATGCGGACCACATAGCAGGAATGTGATCGCATTCCTGACCGCATATCTGCTTCGGGACTGTTAAAATTCTAATTGTATACCCGACCCCCTGTTCATTAAAACACTTACCCCTTTCATTTTAAGCTTATTTTTTGATAAATTAGAGAGAGGAGAGAGTGGGTTCTAGAGAGAGAGAGAGTTCCAACTTGATCAAATGTGTTCCTCCATCACTACTTAGGCCTAGAATTTTTCAAGTATGACACCATTTTCTTCACTACAAGAGGTAAGCTTCTAACCCATCAACCTTAATTTTCAGATTTTGTTAAAATGAAACATGGTTAGGTGATTTCATGAGGATGGGGGTACGAGTCTTGCATACATGTAACCAACTAGTCATAATCTAGTAAAAGGAAATGGGTTAGAGTAATCTTTCACTAAAAACAGGCCATTTAATCTAACGGAACACCTAGAATTTGATAGAATGCTCAAGTGAGTTCAAGACATGATCATTATTCCTGATTCTAAGTTCAACTATGCCACATTGTGAACTAGATTGAAGGTGCTAGAAGGTCCGGTGAATTGTGGTATAAAATTAAAGGGGAATTTTGATTCAAGGTATGTATGGCTAACTTTAATCTTTGTAGAGTTACCTTGTTGGTGTCTGAGCACACGGTATGAAATTCTTGCTTGAGAATATGTGAATTGATTGTCCTGTTGTGTCGAGGTGTACGAGTTCATTCTATGATTTTTCTTAAGTCGATTACCATTCTAATTGAGATTACGAAGGTTGATTCCTTGTGCTTATCGTATCATGTGTAAGATTCGTCAAATGTTCAAATATGTCCTAATATTCAGTAAATGGCACCCAAGAAGAGAGCACGACTAGGCCCAGAGGCGCATGCTACCCCAAAAGTGGCCACAAATTCTCCAGCTGGTGGTGCGGGTGTGAATGATTCCCATCCATAAACCAGCCCGACTCCTCCACTCCAGGCCAGACTATTCCTGTTCCTACTCCAGCGGAGGGCGCTGAAATCCCTCCCGCTGATGTTCCTGATCCTTACTCAGTCCCAGCTTTCGGCACCGGTATTTCTAGTGGGGACCTCAGTGGAGATTTTCAGATGTTGACCCAGCTAGTGGCCTCCTAGGCCCAAAGATCAAGTGTTGCCTCTGCATCCTCTATCGAGCAAGGGGATTCTTCAGGCTCCAGGTCAACCAATTTTTGCGGTAAGCCCCTCCAAAGTTCATAGGCACCGACCTAGAGGCTGATCCTCAGGAGATCATTGATGAGATGTGAAAGACCCTCCGAGTTATGAGGGCTACTGAGACATAGGGGCTTGAGTTGGCTTCCTACTGTCTGAAGGGAGCAGCATATTTCTGGTTAGAAATGTGGGAGAGTTCCTGTGGAGAGGGGAGCTCACCGGCGAGGTAGGAGGAGTTTGTGGATGCCTTTATGGATCATTTCTTGCCTGCCGAGATTATGGCAGCCCGTGCTACAGAGTTTGAGGCCCTCAAGAAGAGCCACATGAGTGTGTGAGAGTATCATATGGAGTTCCTGCGCTTGTCCAAATATGTTGTTCATATGGTGTCTACTATGGAGGCTAGAGCTTACCAGGGAATAGTTATCAGCAGGGAGGTCGCGTTGGACCAGGTTCAGATAGCAGGAGGTTCCATCAGTCGGGTCGTTCCGGTGGGAGGTTCCAGCCGCAGTGGAGGGCCCTATGAACTAAGTGTGGGAGGTTTCATTCTGAGCCCTGTTACTTGGACATACCAGTATGTTATAGGTGAGAAGGGAGAGGCCACATACAGTGAGATTATCGTGCACCTCGTCAGGGCACGAGTAGCGGCACTGCTCAGCCATCTAGTTCTTCAGCCGCTACATATTTCGTACGCCCTCTAGCTCCAGCAGGGCACGGTGCAGCTAGGGGTGGAGCACATGTTTGAGGGGGACCCAATCGGTTCTATGCTTTGAGTGGTCGCCAGAGTGCGGAGGCTTCCCCGGATGTTATCACAGGTATTCTGACTCTTCAGTCGCATGATGTTTATGATCTTATTGATCCGGGGTCTTCTTTGTCATATGTTTCTCCGTTTATTGCTTCAAGTTTTGGGATAGAACCCGAACAGCTTCACGAGCCGTTCTCTATGTCGACTACGGTTGGTGATTCAATTACGGCGGTGCGAGTGTATAGGAATTGTGTAGTCAAGGTGCGTGGTCAGGATACAACAACCGATTTGATTGAGTTAGAAATAGAAGACTTTGATGTAATTATGGGGATGGATTGGCTCTATTCGTGTTTTGCTAAACTCAACTACCGCACCAGGATTATGAGGCTTTAGTTTCCTAATGAATCAGTTATCGAGTGGGAGGGGAATAATGTTGTGCCAAGAGGTAGGCATATTTCCTTACTTAAAGCCTCAATTAGAAAAGGGTGCATCTACCATTTGGTCGGGGTTGCAGACACTGTTTCTGAGATGCCTGTTCCCGAATCTGTGCCTGTTGTGAATGAATTTCTTAGTATATTTCCGGACAAGCTTCCTGGGATTCCTCCAGATAAAGAGATCGATTCAGGATTGATGTATTTCCAGATACACAGCCAATATCTATTCCATCTTACCGAATGACGCCAACAAAATTGAGAGAGTTAAAAGAGCAATTGAAAGATCTATTAGAAAAGGGTTTCATACGGCCAAGTGTGTCGCCTTAGGGCGCACCGGTTATTTTTGTCAGAAATAAAGACGGATCGTTTGGATGTGTATTGACAATCGACAACTCAACAAGGTCACCATCAAAAACAAATACCCATTTCCTCAGATAGATGATTTGTTCGACCAGTTGCAAGGTTCAAAGTTCTTCTCAAAGTTTGATTTGCGGTCCGGGTATCACCAGTTAAAGATCATGGAGCAGGATATTCCTAAGACTTCCTTCAGGACTCGATATGGGCACTTTGAATTTCTGGTCATGTCTTTTGGGCTAACCAACGCCCCAGCTGCTTTTATGGATCTTATGAATCGGGTTTTCAAACTGTTTCTTGACTCCTTTGTGATTGTCTTCATTGACGATATCCTTGTTTATTCGCGAAGTCAGGAAGATCATGCTACTCACCTCAGGGTAATTCTGCGGACTCTTCATCAGCACCAGTTGTATGCAAAGTTTTCAAAATGTGAATTTTGGCTAGAATTAGTCCCCTTTTTGGGCCATGTTTTTCCACGGAAAGGATTCGGGTTAATCCCCAAAATATTGCAGCGATAAAGGATTGGCCTAGACCAATGACCCCGATAGAGATGCGTAGTTTCTTGGGTTTGGCTAGATGTTATCGGAGTTTCGTGGAAGTATTCTCTACCCTCGCCTCTCGATTGACTAAGTTGACACAGAAAGCGGTCAAGTTTCAGTGATCCGATTCTTGCGAAACGAGTTTTCAAGAATTGAAATCAAGATTGACTTCGGCGCCACTGTTGACCTTGCCAGAAGATTCAGCAGGGTTTATGGTGTATTGTGATTCTTCAAGGGTTGGTTTGGGGTGTGTGTTGTTGCATTGTGGTAAGGTAATAGCATATGCTTCAAGACAACTCAAGAATTACGAGTAGAATTATCCGACACATAATTTGGAGCTCGCGGTGGTTGTGTTTGCATTAAAGATCTGGTGGCATTATCTTTATGGGGTCCATGTGGACGTTTTCACATACCATAAGAGTCTTCCGTATTTTTTCAAACAAAAGGAGTAGAACTTAAGGCAGCGGAGGTGGTTAGAATTACTCAAGGATTATGATATGAATATTTTGTACCATCCAGGAAAGGCGAATGTGGTAGCCGACGCTCTTTGTCAGAAATCCATGGGTAGCTTGGCTCATTCGGAAGCAGGTTAGAGGCTTTTGGCTCGGGAGGTTTATCAGATGGCCAGACTGGGGGTATGTCTTTCGGCCTCAGATGAAGGGAATGTCGTGGTGCATAACGGAGCAGAGTCTTCGCTAACGGAACTAAAGGGAAAGAAATTCAGAGATCCGGCTTTGGCGCAGTTGAGAGAAGCAATTTTGAATCACAAGACTACAACATTTTCACTCGGCAATGATGATGGTATTTTGCGGTGCCAAGGGAGGCTATGTGTTTCAGACGGGATGATCTTCGGGAAAGGGTAATGGTAGATGCTCACAATTCCAGGTATTTAGTACACCCAGGTTCTACGAAGATGTATCATGATCTCAAAGAGATTTACTGGTAGAATGGTATGGAGAGGGGTGTGGCGGACTTTGTGGCTAGGTGTCCGAATTTTCAGCAAGTGAAGGCCGAGCATCAGAGGCCCAGTGGGTTGACGCATCTCATGGAAATACCAATGTGGAAATGAGAGAGGATCAATATGGACTTTGTGGTAGGGTTACCCCGCACCCAGCGCAAATTCGACTCAATTTGGGTGATAGTGGATCGACTCACAAAATCAGCTCACTTCTTGCCAGTCAACTCCACCGATAGTGCATAATCGTACGCTTAATTGTATATCAAAGAAATAGTCAGGCTCCAATGCACTCCAGTATCTATTATCTCGGATCAAGGGGCGAGTTCCCAGCTAACTTTTGGAAGAAATTTCAGCAAGGTTTCGGTACGTAGGTAAATCTTAGCACATAATTCCACCTAGAGACTTATGAGTAGGCAGAGGGGACCATTCAAACACTTGAAGATATGTTACGGGCATGTGTATTAGATTTCATGGGTAGCCGGGATGATCAGTTGCCGCTTATAGAATTTGCTTATAATAACAGTTTCCATGTCAGTATTTAGATGGCCCCATTTGAGTCATTATACGGAAGGAAGTGTAGGTCTCCGATTGGATGGTTCGAGGTTGGCGAGGCAGGACTGCTAGGACCAGATCTTGTGCACCAAGATATGGAAAAATTTAAAGTCATTCAGGAGAGGATGAAGACTGCTCAGAGTCATCAGAAATCCTATGCGGACGTTCATCGAAGAGGTTTGGAGTTTCTAGTAGATGATTGGGTATTCTTGAATGTGTGTCCCATGAAGGAGTAATGCGGTTTAGGAAGAACAGGAAATTGAGCCCTAGGTATGTCGGGCCGTATTAGATCGCTCAAAGGATAGGACAGATGGATTATAGGATGGAATTACCCCCTGAGATGTCATTAGTGCACCCGGTGTTTCATGTGTCTATACTAAAGAAGGTAATTGGAGATCCATCCGCCATTGTGCTGGTTGAGACGGTTGAAATTAATGAAGGATTGTCATATGAAGAGGTTCCGGTTGCTATTCTTGATAGGCAAGTTCGTAAATTGAGGAACAAAGGGATTGCTTCTGTTAAAGTGTTATGGCGAAGTCGACAAGTCGAATAAGCCATATGGGAAGCGGAAAATGAAATGAAAGAGAAATATCCCCATTTGTTTGAATATGTCCGGTAATGGGTTGAAAATTATCATTCCTAAGCAATTATATATTGTGTCAAATTTTGTGCAAAAGCAGCCCATTCGACCCACCCCCCTAGTTGCCATACTATTGTAAATTCTCAAGTTGTGTCATATTTGCGTATGTTGTAATTATTTGGGTAGTGTGGAAGTCCTTGAAGTAAGGTAAATAATGTGCAATTCATGTGATAGTTAAATGATATGCAAGTTTGTGGAGTTAACCGAACTATGTGAGGCTTGTGGAAGTAATTGAATTATATGTAGCTTGTTGAAATGACCGGATTATGTGCAAGTTGAGAAAGTAACAAAAAAGTGTGGAATTGGTTTAAATGAGTTTCGGGGGCTCTCTGGCAGGTATATAGGCCTAATTACGAAGGAAACTCTGGCGAAATTTTCAGGAAATATCGAAGTTAGTAAAAATTTGGAGGTTGGCATATTTTGTGTTCTCTTAAGTAAGTGATTCCCCGATCCTCATTCGAGGACGAATGATTCTAAGTGATGGAGAATGTAAAGACCCGTAAAATTTCATGGCTAAAAATAATGCCCAAATAGGTCCCCGTGTTGTTATAACTGTAGAAATTCTTAAAACGGACCCTTTTTGAGTAAGAAGTACCCCGGGACTTAAAAGATATAATTTTCCAGATTTGCGCAAGTCTGCGGTCCACTATGCAATCGCATACTTGGACAGTTTGCTGTCCATTTTTAGGACAGCTATGCGGCCTAGAATGCGATCGCATTTCGCGAATGCGGGCCACATAGTTGTCGCATTCTTGCACCTTGATTTTTGCGGAGGGAGTTATGCGATCGCATAATAGGTATTTGGACCGCATAGTAGTTGCATACCTGGGCAATCTGCTTTTCTTTTTTGGCCCATTTGAGGGCCATTTATGCGACAGGAATGCGAACCGCATAGCAGGAATGCGAACCGCATATCTGCTTCGGGACAGTTAAAGTTATAATTTTATACCTGACCCCCAGTTCATTAAAACACTTACCCCCTTCCATTTTAAACTTATTTTCTGATAAATTAGAGATATGAGAGAGTGGGTTCTAGAGAGAGAGATTTCCAACTTCATCAAATTTGTTCCTCCATCACTACTCAGGCCTGGAATTGGTCAAGTAGGAGACCATTTTCTTCACTACAAGAGGCAAGCTTCTACCGCATTAACCTTAATTTCCAGATTTTGTTAAAATGAACCATTGTTAGGTGAGTTCATGAAGATGGGGGTAGGAGTCTTGCATGCACGTAATCATAATCTAGTAAAAGGAATTGGGTTAGAGTAATCTTTCACTAAAAACAGGCCATTTAATCTAAAGGAACACATAGTGTTTGATAGAATGATCAAGTGAGTTCAAGACATGATCATTATTCCTAATTCTATGTTCAATTATGCCACATTGTGAACTACATTGAAGGTCCTAGAAGGTCCGGTGAATTGTGGTAGGAAATTAAAGAGGTATTCCTATTCAAAGTATGTATGGCTAACTTTAATTTGTGTAGAGTTACCTTGTTGGTGTACGAGCACACAATATGAAATTATTGATTGAGAATATGTGAATTGATTGTCCTGCTGTGTCGAGGTGTACGAGTTCATTCTCTGATTTTTCTTAAGTCGATTACCATGCTAATTGAGATTATGAAGGGTGATTCCTTGTGCTTATCCTATCAGGTGTAAGGTTCGTCAAATGTTCAAATATGTCGATATGGCAGAATTTGCTATTCAATGAAAGAATGTTAACGTACCCCAATGTGGGAATGTATCTAATTGCTAAGGGCCGAGTGTGGCAAATGAGGAAAAGAAACTGGGATTGATTTACTTGAGTTAAATAGTGATGGAAACCCCATACATGAAATTACTGTTTGGTACGGATTATTGTGCCTTGACTTCATATAGTTGTTGGTTGATGTAAACTTATGTTCTTGATGGTGAAAATCCTTGCGATAGAATTGTTGGTTATTTTTGCTATCACATATGATTGTAACGTAGGATCGGGTTACACGCCGCAACAGAATTGTAAGGTGGGACCAGGTTGCACGCTGCAATAGAATTGTAAGGTGGGATCGGGTCGCATGCTGCAACAGAATTGTAAGGTGGGATTGGGTTGCACACCGCAACAAAATTGTAAGGTGGGATCGAGTTGAACGCCGCAATAGAAAAAATAAGGGTGGAATATGATTGTAAGGTGGTACCGGGTTGCGCGCGGAAATAAGGGAACAATTGAAATAAGAAAATGTGAAAACCTCATTTGTGATTCTATGTATCCCTGTGCAATATTTTTTGGGTTTCTTTAACTGCCTCTTATATGTGTATTGCTTGATTTTACATAGAGTTAAGTTTGTCTATATATTCTAGTGCTATTCAATGGTACTAATGTCCCTTTTGTCGGGGGCGCTACATATTTTATATGGATGTAGGTGGTTCTATAGCAGGTAGCTCGGTCCGCCGTTAGTGGTGCCTCCTTTTCATCTCTTCAGCAGTTCTGGTGAGCCCCATTTCCTCTCGGGGCCGTGTGTGGACCATATCATTCTCTTTTACTTATGTTTAAAAAGGTATAGTCGGGGTCTTCTTAACGGCAAGTCTATGTAAGCTCCTAGTACTCTTAGAGGATCCGCAGACGCTGTGTGGGTTGTATGTATTTTGGGTAGTAGTTTTAATTATTCGTAATCGTGGTTCCGTGTCGGAAATGTTGTGCTTAGTTTTTATATTTTGGTATTATCAAATGTTGAAGCTTTAAAAGAGGAAAATTGAATTATGTTGTAAATTCATACTCCATTTGCTATTTTCTTTATAAATTTGTATATTATAAACACGGGGAAATGCGTTGGGTAGGAAAGGCAGTCCAGGTTCGCTTGATCGGGATCATCCGGTTAGGTGCCGGTCTCGTCCCTCGGTTTTGGGGCGTGATATGGCCATGGGGATACGACCGAATGGAGCTGCTCTATAGGATGACAAATCATTGATGCGTACTTTTGACATTTTTCGCATTTCTTAACGAACTCCTTTGAATCTTTCTCCATGTCGATCCAATAATAACCTGCTCTGATTACTTTGTGGACCGACAATTCGGCACCGGAATGATTTACGCAGGTATCTTCGTGAACTTCCCGTATGACGTAGTAGGTATCTCCCGGTCCCAATCATA
Organism: Nicotiana paniculata; assembly: GCA_005239505.1. Classification (NCBI taxonomy): domain Eukaryota; kingdom Viridiplantae; phylum Streptophyta; class Magnoliopsida; order Solanales; family Solanaceae; genus Nicotiana; species Nicotiana paniculata. Next base: position 55,444 of record ML321853.1, on the reverse strand, counting down.
TTGCTAGTGGCCCATCGAACATCTTTTTAAAAAGCATTTCGTACTCGGATAAAGTGAACAATTCTATCTTCGTACGTAGTGCTCTAGATTCCTTCGGATATGATGGAAGTTTCTCGTTCTTTAAGTATTCTATGTACTTGTTTCTATAGTCCCAGGTCAGACTATGTCACGACCCAAAATCGGCTGGTCGTGATGGTACATAACCCAACCCGCTAGGTAAGAAAACTAATAACTATCAAATTTAAATAATCTTATCAAGTCAATTAACTAGAAAAAATTATTTGAATCTATTTCATTTCCCTAGGACTATTAGTACAAATCGCGAGCTTCTAAGAATAGAGTTTACAAAGCGAAAATGAAATAAATACATAGTTTGTTTTTAAAGTACATAAACAGCACAATTTAATCTAAGGCTACCTCGAACAACAGAGGAAGTTGTAATATGGACGCGGGTACATCTTAAAATCCAGCAGTCCTAAAAAACAGCAACAACTGCAGCCAACATCTGCACACATTGCGCAGAAGTGTAGTATCAGTACAACCGACCCCATGTACTGAGTAAGTAACAAACCTAACATTAGTTTGAAAGTAGTGAAGAGCTATCACGAGGTCGGGTCCAATATCGATATTCTACAACAATCCATAATAACACAATACAAGTATTAAAAGGGTATCTCATAACAAAAAGGGCTCAACCCGTTCACAGTTTCAGAAAAATAGGCATGCTTTTAAAATATTTTTAGTGAAACTCAGTTCTTTTGCCAAAGATGCCAAAAATAAAGGTATGTTTCAAAACTGTGGTTTTTCTCAAAATCCGTTCAACAATAAGTAAGAGGTTTCATTTTGTTCCAAAAATAAAGTGCAAAAACACCTTTGTGTACTCACATAAAAATGTGTGTAAAAAGTCATGCGTGACGTGATACGATATAACATGAAGAAAAATGCATTTCTACGCATATATGTCAAATGTGCATATCAAATGCGATGCAACTGAGAGATAAAACCATATGCAAGCTCTCAGAGCAGAAATTCACTCAGTCATCTCAATCACTCATATACAGCCCCTTGGGAAACATCACTCATATACAGCCCCTCGGGAAAATATCACTCATATACAGCCCCTCGGGAAAACATCACTCAGTAGGTACCTGCGCTCACTAGGTGTGTGTACAGACTACAGAGGGGCTCCTACAGCCCAGACGCTCCCAAAAATAAACATGGTGCGACGTGCAACCTGATCCCATAAATAAACATCATAATCAGGCCCTCGGCCTCACTCAAAAATATCCTCACAATCAGACCCTCGGCCTCACTCATAAATAACCTCACAGTTAGGCCCTCGGCCTCTCTCTGTCATCAATCTCTCCAGTCTCTCTCTATCGAGCTCACAATTTCATGAAACTTGCCCAAAAATGATTATGTGATATATCAATGAATAACAACAGAGACCGAGATATGATATGCATATGAGTGCGTATGACTGAGTACATAAAACAATGAAAGCATTTAACTCCACAACAGAAATAACCTCAAAGGGTCCCAAGGGTATCAGTATAAGTTTAAACATGATATATAGCATGATTGAAAGCTCAATTACTATATCACATAGTGGAGACACAGATAACAACAAGATAGGGCCACTATATAGTGCAATGGGAACCTCAGAGTCTCAATTCCCAGGGTGCACGCCCACACGCCCATCATCTAGCATGTGCATCACCTCAATACCAATTACATAACAGATATTGTGGGGTTTCATACCCTCATCACTAATATTAGAAGAGTTACTTACCTCGAACGAGCCAATAAAAATGCCGATCAGGCCAAGCGATGCTCCAAGGATGCCATCCCGCGCGTTCCGACCTCCAAACGGCTAAAAATTGACCAATAACAATTCAAGTACATCAAACAATGCTAAAGGAACCAGTCCTGATCATAAAAGATCGAATCTTGAATCAAAGCCCGAAATCGACCAAAAATCGCAACCCAGACCCGCACCTCGGAACCTGACAAAACTCAAAAAATTAGACAACCCATTCAATTACGAGTCCAACCATACTAGTTTCACTCAAATCCGACTCCAATTCGATGTTCAGAAGTGAAAATTTCATAATATGAAACTTTAGGCCAAAATCGCCAATTTCCTCTTTATAAATCATCAATCAAAAGAAAAAATCGAAGATAGATTCATGGAATATAATAAAAACCGAGTAGATAACACTTACCCCAATCCATGTGATGAAATTTGCTCCAAAATCGCCTCAATCTGAGCTTGGAAATGTTAAAATGAAGCCAAAATCACGAACCCTTTTATTTATCATTCTGCCCAACACTTCCACATTTGCGGTCAAATTTCTGTATCTGCGGTCAGATGATCTCCAGCCAAGACTTCTTTCACATCTGCGACATATGGCTCGCACCTGCTGGCATCGCACCTGCACAATACCACTCGCAGCTACGGAACACTAGAACCAATAGCTAAAAATACAAAATAAAATGATCCAAAATCATTCAAACACGCCCAAGCCCCTCGGGACCTCATCCAATAATATCCACAAGTAACATAACATAACAAGGACCCACTCGAGACCTCAAAACACACAAAAAAACATCAAAGTGACGAATCACACCTTAATTTGAACCCAATGAACTTTGAACTTTCACCAAAACACGCGTTGAAACATATCAAATCATCTCGGAATGAACTCAAATTTTGCACACAAGTCCCAAATGATATCTCGAAGCTATTACAACTCCCGGAACCACAATCCAAATCCGCTATCTTCAAAGTCAATTATCGGTCAAACTTATGAACTTTCCAAGCCTTCAACTTTCTAAATTTTTGCCAACTAGTGCCGAAACCTTCTAGAAACATCCAACTGCAAATTCGGGCATACACCCGAGTCCAAAATCACTATCTAGACATATTGGAACCATCAAAACTCTGTTGCAGGGTTAAATTCTCAAAAAGTCAAACATAGTCAAACCTTTCCAATTTGAAGCTTCTAGCTGGGGATCATTCTTCTAATTCAATTCCGAATAACCTTTAAACCAAAACCGACGATTCAACTAAGTTGTGATACATCACACGATGCTACTCATGCTTTCAAATAACCGATCCAAGTGAAACTGCTCAAAATGACCGGTCGGGTCATTACAGACTAATGTAGTTTATTTCGGCGTGGCCTCCTTCGATCATCGATCTCTTGAGTTGTATGACAGTCCCCGAGTTGAGTTTTTTTGTCTTCGACCGATGAACCTAAGTTTGCAAGAGCGTCGGCCTCAATGTTATGTTCTCGAGGTACATGTTGCAAGGTCTATTCTTTAAATTGGTGCATAGTTACTTGTAGCTTATCCAAGTATCTCTGCATTCATTCTTCTCGGACTTCAAAAGTCATGTTGACTTGGTTTACCACGAGGAGGGAATCATATTTGGCCTCGATGACCTCTGCTCCCAAATTTTTAGCCAACTCAAGACATGCAATCATGGCCTCATACTCGGCCTTATTGCTAGGTAATTTCAAAGTCCTGATAAATTGTCTAATTATAATCCCAGTGGGTGGTTTCAGAACGATACCCAGCCCGGACTCCTTTTCGTTTTCAGCATCGCCCATGAAGAGGGTCCATACCCACGATGATGTACCCGATTTTAACAACAGTTCTCTTTCGACCTCGGGTACTAGGGTTGGCATGAATTCGGCCACGAAGTCTGCAAAGATTTGAGACTTGATGGTTGTTCGGGGTTGATACTCGATTTCGTACCGACTGATCTCAATGGCCCATTTGTCCAGCCGACCCAAAATTTCGAGTTTGTGCAAAATATTGCAAATGGGATAAGTAGTTACAACACTTATTGGATGACATTGGTAAAAAGGTTTTAATTTCCTAAAGGCGCTTATTAAAGGAAGAGCTAATTTTTATAGGTGTGGATATCTGGTTTTGGCATCACCTAAGGTTCGACTAACATAGTAAACAGGGAATTGCGTACATTGTTCTTCTCGAACTATGACCCCACTTAGCGCTATTTCCAAGACTGACAAGTACAAGTAGAGTTGCTCATCCGCTTTCGGGGTGTGAAGTAGTTTTAGGCTCGATAAGTGTCATTTTAGTTCCTCCAAGGCCTGTTGGCACTCCGTAGTCCATGCAAAGCTACTCTTATTCTTAAGTAGTGACAAGAATCGGTGACTCCTACCCGAGGACACCGAAATGAATCGCCTTAGGGCGACTATGCGCCCATAGCCTTTGTAAAACCTTGACATTATCTACGACCGCGATATCCTCGATATCCTTGATTTTATTGAGGTTGATCTCGATCCCCCGATTAGATACCATGAAGCCAAGGAACTTGCTTGAGTCGACCCCAAACGCACACTTTTCTGGGTTATGCTTCATATTGTACTTTCTTAGTATGTCGAAAGTCTCATGCAAATGTTTCAAATGGTCCTCTACTCACAGAAACTTAAATACCATATAATAAATATAAACTTCCATTGATTTTCCTATTTGTTCTTCGAACATTCGATTTACTAGGCGTTGTTAAGTTGCACCAGCATTTTTTTAGTCTGAATGGCATTACATTATAACAGTAAGTGCCATATTTAGTGATAAACGAAGTCTTTTCCTGATCCTGCGGTTCATTTGTATTTGGTTGTACCCGGAGTAGGCATCGAGAAAACTGAGAATCTCGTTGTCGGCTGTGGCATCGATCATACAATCGATATTCGACAAAGGAAAATAATCCTTAGGGCATGCTTTGTTCAAGTCTTTATAATCTATGCATATTCTAAGTTTATTTCCCCTCTTAGGGACTACCACTACGTTTGCTAACCATTCGGGATATTTTACTTCCCAAATGGACCCTATTTTGAAAAGTTTGGTTACCCCATCCTTGATGAATGCATGTTTGACCTCGGATTGGGGCCTTTTTTTCGTTTTACTTGACAGAACTTTGGGTCCAATCTCAATCAATGGGTAGTGATATCCGGTGTTATATCGAGATGGGACCACACAAAGCAATCCATGTTATCTAAAAGGAAAAGAATTAGTTTTTTCCTGAGCTCGGGAGTTAACCTCGTGCCAAGGTATACCTTTCGTTTGGTCAAGTACTCGATCAATATGACGTGTTACAGCGCTTCGACCATTGATTTTTTGGCGTCAGAGTCATGGAGAATTATAAATATCAGGGGATCCAATACTCATCATCCTCGTCCGTCCCCTGCCCCTCTGATTAGGTCGAGGCTGGTACATGTGGTTGCTATTTAGTCTGTTGTTTCCCCTTCAAATCCGATTCCTTTGTCGATGAGAGTGCCGAGACCGATACACATTGTCGACAACAAACATCTCTTTAGCGACAGGTTGCTCTCCGTACACCGTTATGACTCCTTCCGATGTCGGGAACTTCAGAACTTGGTGAAGGGTCGATGGTACTGCCCTCATATTATAGATCCAATTTCTTCCGAGTAGGATGCTGTACCTCATGTCACCCTCGATCACATGGAACTTTTTTTCTTGGATTGTCCCGGACATGTTCACTAGAACGAGAATTTTGCCTTTGCTGGTTTCACTTTCCATGTCGAAACCATTAAGGACCCGGGCCACGGGCACAATTTGATCATGTAGGCCGAGCTGTTCTACGACCCTCAATCGGATGATGTTGACCAAGCTACCTGGATCAATAAAAACACGTTTAACTTTAATTTTATTTATAAGAACACATATTACCAGTGCATCGTTGTGGGTTGTCAGATCACATCTGCATCCTCGTCATTGAAAGACAAGGTCCCCTCCGGTACATAGTCTCGAGTTGTCTTGTCCCTCGGGATCGACACCTTGGTGCGCTTGAATATAGGTCCTTGTGGAATGTCGACCCCATCGATGATCATGTGAATCACGTGTTGTGGTTCTTCCTGTTCATTCTTCGTGTTTGCATCTCTGTCTTTGAAATGGTGCATAGCTCGGTTGCTCAAGAATTATCAAAGATCACCCTCGTTAAACAAACTGGCTACCTCCTCCCTCAGCTGTCTCTAGTCCTCTATTCTATCACCATGAGTAACATGGTATTTTCATATATGATTACGATTTCTCAAGCCCGGAATGACCTTTAGGGGCCGAGGCCACCTGGTTTCTTCAATCCGCCTAATGGCCGATACAATAGCCGATGCATCAATGTTGATGTTGTATTTGAATAATCGAGGTGCTTATGTGGGCTCGACATGTCTATATAAACCCCTCTTACTCATGAGCCCTCGGGAGCTCTGTCCTCAATCATTTCTTTAAACATTTTGAATGAGTTTGCGTCCAATGGCGCTATTTCTCCGATCTCCATCATATGGTTGGTACCGATATCTTCATGGTTCTCTATCAATAACACTTTAAATTCCTTCGGCGAGCCTACTTGGATAAATGGAACTGGAAGGAGTCCCTAACTGATCATCCTTGACCCTGATTTTTAACTGGTATTAATTATGCACATCGGCTCCAGTCACAACTGGATATTCAATCAAATTCTACTTTAACTATCGAGAGGCCATTGAACTTCATATGATCATCCCTTGAGTAAAGTCCTGGACGGCCCAATAATCTACGACCGAGGGTAGGTCCATACGTTCTATATAGAACCGAGATACGAACTCTCTGAGAATTTTGTTGTCTTTCTGCTTCACTTTGAAAAGGAACGACTTTCTAGTCTCCACCTTTATGGGTTTGGCGTGTGCTTTAACAAAGGAATCTGCGAGCATGGAAAAAGAATCAATGGAGTTGAGAGAAAAATTATGATACCATATCATCGCCCCCATCGATAAATTTTCTCCGAACTTCTTCAGCAGAATGGACTCAATATCATCGTCCTCTAAATCGTTCCCCTGTATTCCGCATGTGTAAGAAGTGACATGTTCATTGGGGTCACTGGTTCCATTCTATATGGGAATTTTCGGCATGCGGAATTTCTTTGATATGGGCTTAGGAGCCGCACTTTGGGGGAGAAAGGATTTTGCACGAACTTCTTTGAATCCAACCACTTCAGAATCAGTGGTGCCCCCGGAATTTGATCAACTCAGGAGTTATTCGTTTCTACCTTTTTTCATTTTCTTCAATCTTCTTCTTTCCCATTTTAATTAATCTCGTGAGCTTCTCCATCATTTTCATAATAGCGGGGTCAATCCGCGATTCATTAACGTTTGACCTCTCTAGTACTGGTTCAACCATGTGAACTACTTCTAGTAAGGGCTCGGGCTTGGCCCTACTCATGGTGTGGTTTTGTTTTTGGAGTTGCGCTATGGAAGCTTGTTGAGCCTGCAACATTTCAAATATTAATCGAAGGCTAACTCCTCCATCTTCGCTGCCCTGTGCATTTTGGACGGCTGATCAACCATCTCTGCGGATGCTATTTTCGGGATCAACACCTAGATTTGCATTCGGAGCAGTTGATGGGATTTGCAGTTGGTACTCCCTAGAGGTCAGCCTGAGGTACTTTGATTCCTGGGGCGGCTATATTGTCATTTTCCCCATGAAAACCAAGTCCATTGTCAGCGTGTGTGGGTATTGTTTGAGAGTTCGACATGCTGATCCTGAAATAAAAAACACTTACTAGAACAAGCATAAAGTAGTGTGTGTTATGAGAGTTAGTACCGAGCAATCACTAATATCCTTAGCCCCACCGTGGGTGCCATACTGTTTACCCTTAAAATTAGATAACAATTAAATTTATAAGTGGTTTTAAGGATATGTGATTTCACCTAGCAAAAATTGATAAATACAGTAATTAATGTTAATAATTGGCTTAAAAGTAAAGCAAACCGGTATAAAGTGCAAGTTTACCCTCGAGCTAGATCGCCCTCGAACCGGTTGAGAATATAGTTAAGAAATATGAACTAAACTAATGAACAAAATATTTTAAGAGAGAAAAGAGTATTGTATTGTTTTGTTATGCGAAAATTAGATGATTATAAATGATAAGAACCCTCCTTTATATAGTGGAAGAGTTCTACTCATGGTACAATTCTAATTACATAAGGAAATCTCATAATTGGCTATATAATCGTTATTGATTTGATTCGTGCTGAGATTTCAGCCCCGATCCTCGACTGGTCACGGATATCTCAGCTTTAGGATATCTTCAATCTTGCTCGATGTCTATCCTGGTTGGTATCGATCCTTACTGATCTCGATCTTGATTGTTACTTTGAATCCTGAGCTTGGTGTCGTGCCTTCATGTCTCGGTCTGATATAACACTAGACAGATCCTCGACCTACCATCTTGAGCTCGATTAGTCAAACCAAATCGGTTGAGCCCGGTTTTGACTGTATACATTGTGGAAAAGATATTTTTCGTGTGGTTATGATGATGTTGTTGTTTTTACGGCACAAGGTTTTTTCCATACAGATTTAAAATATTTTTATTATTATGGCAATAGGTCTTTGCTGTCCAATTATGATGATATTGTTATTGTTATTACATGAGGTCTTTGTCTTACAACATATGGTCCTTAGGTTTCCCTCTCAGGTTTCTCTCTTGATGGTGTACATGCAAATTGTGGTTATTTGAGTGATATTGACTGATTCTAATTTGGAGGAGGGTGATGAAGAGTGGAGTGTAATGGTGGGAGCTTAGCCTTGGAAGTGAATCCTTCATGCATGGTTATGCATGTTTATATGATTTTATGTTGAATTATAATATGCTACTCTATGCCTCTATTGTTTGTTGACGACTCGATTGTGAAGACTGATTTACCTATGTTGAGTTGATATCTATTGATATGAGTAGTTGATGATATTGCACCTTCTTAAACGGTTGTTGCATGTTATTGTATAAATTGTACATGTTCTTTGATTAGTCAGTATCATATTAATTGAACTTCATCACTACTTTACCGAGGTTATTCTTAATACTTGCTAAGTATATGTTATCTCGTACTCATACTATGCTTTTGCATATTTTTGTACACATCTGGGTGTTGGAAGCAATGGATTGTGGGAGTGAGGATTTATTGATCGAGAGGATTCAAGGTACTGTTGCATGGACATACCATACTCTTCTAGTCCCCCTCCCTTGTATTATACTGTTATTTTACATTTAGACAGTATTGTAATATTGAGATATATTTTTTATTTGATTTTAGCGCTCATGACACTGTACTAGCTAGTTTTGGGAGTTTGGTATTGTGTATCAATGTATTTTATACTGTTAGAGCCTTATTCTACTATTGTGTTATTCAGAAATATTATATCTCGTGTTGTTGTTTTGAAATTTTTAATGCATCTTGGATTACCTAGTCCTGGAGGTTAGGCTCCATCACCTCCTTTGGTGGGATTCTGGGTCGTGACAATTGAGTCACCCGAGCCAATCGAGAAGTTAAAGAATTAAGAACAAAGTGCCTATATTTTGGAATTTTTTGTCCCACAAAGACAGGATTACATACCTCATCTGAAGGCCAAGAAGTGTAGATTACTACATTGGTTGCTTGGGCCATTCAAATTTATTTTGGCAACCCACGACCATTGCTGCAAACTTGAATCGAAACTTGGGATCCAATTCATATGTTCGACGTGGAGGAAAAAAGTTATTCACGTCATTCCGTGACGTTAAATAATGCGCTTGTTGAGAGGCAATCCAACTCTAATGCTTTTTATTATTTTTTTATGTTTAGTCTTTTTTTCTTGTTGTTTTATTTTTGGTAGTGTCAACTTTAATTGTCTAGGAATGTGGGAAGTAAATAAATTGGAAGGAAGCAAAAGCAAGCCAAATGGTTGGAACTAACTGTGGATACACGCACAAAGCACCGGGCCTGAGAGAAGTCTAAGTGCTTCATGACCTGTGATGCTTTGGCCTTTGCCAACCATGGAGCTTTTTTTACCCTTATGTTATTTATGTTATGCATTGGGGACAATGCCCAATTTTAAGTGTGGGATGAGGAGATTGTTTGATGGTTTTCTATGCTATCCTAGTTGTGTTAATTTAATTATTAAAGAAAAAAAGTTGAAAAAAGTAAAAGGTTTGACTTTTCCCAACACTGGATCTCCTAGATAATTTCTTGAACGATTAGAGTCTAAAAAATACAAAACATATATTGAAAAATACAAAATACCATATATTTTTTTGTTTTCTTCAGGTCGTACTATATCTTTGTGGTTTTTCTTTGTGCCTCGGTTCTTTTCCTTGGGATGTAACTTTAACCAAGTAATACTTTTTATTTTATTTTAGCGTAGAGTAGGACTCACGCTTTTTGACTTGTTTCATAGTAGCGTACTTAGACCTTGGCATGTGTATCACCTTCCCTTTATTTTAAATATTTGATGTCGTGATAGAATTGGATAGCATGTTTTTGAATCCTATGGCTCATTTTCTCCACTTGTGTTCACTTATGTTTTATGCTTAATATATCTTGTCTCTACGATACTTTATTTAATTTGACAGTCGAAATGAGACCGTCTTTAATGAGTCATGCGCCAATGTGTGAAGTGAGTTCTTGTATAGTTCATGTGTTGAATTTGAGTCTAGAACTTACCCAGAATGTGAAGTAAAGTAAAATCCTAGGTGTCGTTCGATTTGAAAAATAATGTTAACCTTTGTTTGATCTTTTTGAGTTTTGTTGCTTACCACCAATAAAATTATCCCCAGTTTACCCATTTGAGCTTATAAGCCTTTATTTTGGAACCTACATTACAAGCCTATACAGTTTTGTTCTTAATTGAATTGTTTTGATCCTTTTACCTCTTAAAGCACTCAAATTATAAAGATAGTGCAATAGAGAAGTACTACGGGAACTTGGGTTGGATTTTAGTGGAACCAATCGAAGGAAGAAAGTTGAACTTGTATCTTTAAGAAAACACCACTAAAAACAACAACAACAACAACAATAACAACAAACCTAGTAAAATCCCACAAGTGGCGTCTGGGGAGGGTTGAGTGGTTGTTTCTAGTAGAATAATGCCAATACTACCAGTAAAAATGAAAGAAAACACCTCTAGCAATGAGGGAAAAATAAGAAAAGAAAGGTAGAAATATAAAGTAGAAAAAGCGAAACAAATTAGGTGGCAAGAGAAATAAATACATTGTGTCTTTACTAGTGAGTGTTAGTATAGTGGTGCTTAAAGAAAGAGGGAACATATCTTGGGGTGATCTTAATTGTAATTTAAAGTGGGTTGAAAAATTTGCGCTTAAAGTTGACTATGTAATGTGTTAAAGTGCTTAGGAAGGTTAGGCACTATTTCCTAAATATATCATAACCGTCTACAACGATCCTATAGGTCATTTGGAGAACTAACTCCCCCTTTGATGACTTTAGACCTTTATAGCGCTGTTTAATAATTTATGACTTGCGTGCATGGTCCGAGTAGATTTCAGGAAAGTTTAGATATGAAATTTTAAAGAAAACTTAATTTTTGAACTTGATAATGGCTCGAGTTCATGATCAACATTATTGGTAAACAAGTTCGGATTGGTGTTTTGACGAATCTGGTAGGTTTGTATGGTGATTTTGGACTTTTACGCATGATTGGTTAGGGTCCTGGCTAACTCGACACTATTTCAGCGCTTAATGTGAAGAATTGAAAATTTTGAAGTATGAACTATGAAATTCTTTGAGTTTGATGTTTCATTCTTGATTTTAGATGTTATTTGATAATTTGAGCTTACAACCAAGTTCGTATGATGTTATTTTACTTGTATGAATATTCCGATTGGAGTCTGAGGGGCTCCGATAAGTTTCAGAATGATTTGTTATGAATTAGGATTACTGGTGATGCAGACCTCGCAATTACGATGGTCTATTCGTGTAACTACCTTGTCAGTCGTTTCGAGAGTAATAGTCTCATTTCCCCCGTTTCTGCTTCATTATATGGGGTTCAACTTCATTATGTTGTGTTAGATTGGTTGGCTCGGGTTCGGAGCAACATTTGAAGAGAAATGAGACACTTAGTCTCTTAACTTGGTTCAATAGTGGAAAAGTCAATAGGAAGTTGACTTATTGGTAAACGACATCAAAATGTAGATTTTATGGTTTAGATGGCCTCGTTAGCTGATTTGGGACTTAGGAGTCTGTTCGAAATGTGGTTTTGATGTCCGGTGTAGAATTAGGCTTGAATTGGCGAAAGTTAGTTTTTGGCGATTTCCGGTCGGCAGTGGAAAATAGGCTATCTAGGTCGGAATAGAATTCTGGAAGTTGGAGCAGGTTCGTAATGTCATTTTGGATATGTGTGCAAATTTTCAGGTCAATATGATGTGTTTTGGAATGTTTCGGCATCCTTGGTGAAATTTAGAAGTTTCAAAGTTCATAGGCTTGAATTTGATGTGATTTTTGTGTTTTTGCGTTGTTTTTGGTATTTCGAAGGCTGGACTAAGTTTGAATAAGGTTATGGGATGTGTTGGTATGTTTGGTTGGGGTCCCGAGGGGCTCGAAATTGATTTCAGATGGTTAACGGAGGTTTGGACTTAGGAATTTTCAGCAAAGCTGCTGCTGGTGCCATTTTACTGGTGTGACCGCACCTTCGGATGGAAAACCGCAGGTGCGGGCCCACATAAGCGGAAAGGAATTCGCAGATGCGTAATTTGGGCAGCTCAGTGAGGGACCGCAGGTGCGCACTGGGACGGCAGGAGCGGGTCCTCAGGTGCGCACCTGGGACCGCAAGAGCAGGTCCCTAGGTGCGAGATTTTGACTACATATGCGGTTTAACTGGGCAGGAAGTATAATATGTGTCTCCACGAAATTTTGGCATTTTTCTTCATTTTTGCATGCGGGTTGAGTCAATTGAGGAGCAATTTGAAGGAGGATTTCAAGGGTCTTCTATGGAGGTAAGTTTCTCGGACTATAAACTCGATTCTATGCTATTATGTGACAGATTAGGCTTGGAATTAGTGGATTAAATGGCATAAATTGGGGGTTTAGGGCTTGAGAAATTGAGACTTGTAATTAAGGAAATTAGGGGTTGTATGTGGTCGGATATTGATGCATTTTAGATGTGTACACTCGGGAAAGGATAAGGATTCTTGTGACTCAATTTTTTGTCAAATCTCTAGACGTAGGCGCAGGGCACGGGTTTGGCCAATTTCAGCAATTGTGGCTAAAATAGAGAGTTTTCGATAGGGTCTTATTCATTTAGCGTATATTGATGATGTTAATCTGGTTTTGGTTAGATTCGGAGCAATTGGGAGCCGATTTGAGGGGCAAGAGCGTCACAGATTAGTATTTTCGCCCGGGTTGAGGTAAGTAATGACTGTAAATCTTTTCCTGATGGTATGAAACCCCGGACTTCATATTTTCTCACTATTTTTCGGAGTGGCGCATAGGCCGGATGACGAGTGTGTGGCGTGCACTGATTGTAGATTAGGACTTGGTCCTTCCCATGGCAACTATTGAGTTGCGTATTTACTTTTAAATCATATGTTAAATCGTGTTTAAAGACTATTATTATATTTGGGTTGTAAGCCATGTTTGGGGCCTTGTGCCAACTTGTTTGGACCCCTTGGGGGATTTTTACTGCTATTTCCTCATTGTGTTGACATATGATTTACACCCAGTCATTTTATGCTTAATTGATTTCGAAACTCAACCTTATTTACACTATTTTGAGATATAAAATGATGTTTTTGTGTAGAGTACCCCATTTTACTGATACGCCAAGGGGTTTTTTGAGAGATGCTGACTAAGTGAGGCCGATGGCCTTATTGTGAGGATATGATATGCCATGAGGTGGCTTGATATTAGTGCTTGGGCTAAAGGAGCCCCTCCGGAGTCTGTACACACCCACAGGGAGTGCAGGTACCTACTAAGTGCGAGTGCCGAGTGACGGGTGATTTTTGAGGCATGAATGACTCTGAGGTTGCCTGAGAGGCTAATTATGAGTGATTGTGAGGTATGCCTGAGGGGATGATTATAAGTGACTGTGAGGTATGCCCAAGGGGTTGTTTATGATCCATGTTTTTGCCCGAGGCGCTACTTATGATTTTACCACTTTCACTCTGAACTTATGAAATATGTTTTGTCGGATGGGATTTTTATGATTTTTATCATTTTTACACTAAACATCTTGAAAGTTATGTTGAAACTATTGGCAAGTATATTTGCAATTGATTTTTATTGAAACCGGCTTTTAAGCGTGATGCTTTAACGTATATATTGTTGGAAAGAAAGGTTGTTCTTATTGTGAAATAATGATTTGATGTTATGTGTTTCTTAATGCTCTGACATGATTTATTTTCATTACTACTAAGTTGGCGTACTCACATTATTTCTTGCACCTTGTGTGAAGATCCAGGTGTTAGGGAAGAGTGAGCTCTGTATCTATTCCAGAGACATCTCGGAGATTTTGCGACGTAGTTGCACGCGTACGCTGTCGTGCTTACTAGTATAGAGCCTATTTTCTTAGAGTTTTATACTTTATGTAGATTCTCATGACCTGTGACTCTGGGATCTCGGGGGTTGTCTTTAATATTCGTTGCAGCTTTATCTGTTTTAAAAGTGTTTAAAAAAAACCTTTATGGTTATCAGTTTAGTAATGATAAGTGGAAGATTATTACGGTATGAGTGTGGTTTTGGCTGGCCTAGTACCAGGATAGGCGCCATCACTACTGGTTTAGATTTGGTGTCGTGACAAGTTGGTATCATAGCACTAGGTTACATAGGACTCACCGGTCATAAGCAGGTTTATTAGAGTCTTGCGGATCAGTACGGAAACGTCTGTAATTATCTTTGAGAGGTTGCAGAACCCTTAGGAAAATCCCACAGTCCTGAATTCTTGTCATGCGAATCTATTTTATTTATCCAAGGGCATAACTCTTGAATTATTTCCATGTATTGAACACGCCCGAGAGTGCTTGGTATCAGTTGTGCATCGACGGCTTGTGACTTCCATGGATGAGATATGATTTTGGCATGTTGGTAATGGGCTAGTCTGGAGGACTTGAGGCCGGATTAATTATGTGGTTTGAGTGTTAAGATTTCGATTGTGTGAGCCGTGCATTTGGGGACTTATATGTCTGTTGGTGTCCTTTTTTACGGGACTTTGTGACTGGATTTCTATTTGGTGAGTATGATTTGAGGGTGAGACGTGTTCAAATTATTTGATTGTGAAAAAAAGGAATGGGCCGGATATGTAGCAAGAACTTGCAATGACCCGTAAAATTTTCTTGTTTAAAATAATGCCCGAATGAGTCCCTGAGTTGTTTTTACTGTGGAAATTTTTAAAAAGGACCTAATTTGAGTATAACGTAACCCGGGACTTAAAGAATAAAATTTTCCAGAAATTAGGTGTATGCAGACCTCAGAATGGTCGCATACACGGGCAGATCAATGCCCCATTTGAGGACAATTATGCGGTTCTGCGGACCGCATAGCTGTCGCATTGTTGCCCTTTGATTTTTGGGAGGGGGGTTATGCGACGCACTATGCGATCGCATAACATGTATGAGGACCGCATATTGGTCGCATACCTCGGCAGATGGTTTTCGATTTTTTCCCACCTGGAGGGCCATTCTGCGGTCGACTCCGCGGACCGCATGTCAGGAATGCGATCGCATTCCTGACCGCACTCTTGTGTTGGGATCCTATTTTTCTAATATTAAAACCCAACCCCAGTTCAATTAAACACCATTCCCCTTCATTTTTAACTGATTTGTGAGAAAAAATAGAAACAAGGGTGAGAGGGTTCTTGAGAGAGAAAGTTCTTCTTCATCAAAATTGATTGTTCAAAGTCGCCCAACCCCGTAATCTATCGAGTTAGTGTTATCTTCTTCACTTAAATAGGTAAGTCTTCACCCCATTTTCCCCAAAGTTCTTAGATTTTAATTAAGAATAAAAAACATACGATGGTTCTTGAAAATGGACGTCAAACCCATGCATGAATGTGATTAAAACTTCTTAATCTAGTAAAAGGGAAGAGGATTGGGATAAAACTCACAAATAAGGGGTGGTAATCTAATGAGGTCGCCTAGCATTCAATAAAATGCTTAAAAGAGTTCGAATTATATGCATGATTTCCAATTATGAGTTGAATATGTTTAATTGTGAACTAGATTGACGGTACTAGTCAGTTCGGTGATTTGTGAGTAAAAATTAAAAAGGAATTTTGACCCCGGGTATGTATGGCTAACTTTAACCTTTGTAGAATACTCTTGTTGGCTCCGAGCACACAGTATGTGTACCTTGTTTGAAAATATGTGAATTGATTGTTCAAATGGGTTGAGACGTAAGATTCTATTCTTTGATTGTCCTAGTTGATTGCCATACTACCGTGCTATATGAGATTGTGAAAAGTGTTTTGATGTGCCTATCTTGTTATGTGCAAAGCTCGTAAATGCTCGAGGGTATTGATATGAAAGTATGTGCTAATGAATGAAAGAATTTTAATGTGCCCAAGTGTGGGAATGTATATAATGGCTAAAAATCGTGTGTGGTAAGTGATGAAAAAGTTTATTGTGGAATGATGTGAATGAGTTGAACAATTACGGCAATGCCTTGTACACGAGTTACTTCTTGGTGAGAATTATGGTGCCTTGGTCCCAAATAAATAGTGTTGATATGAACTTGTGTTCCTTGAAATGATGATTCTTGTGATGTAATTGCTTGTGGTTGTTGTTATGGACTAAATTGTCAGGCGGGGTCGGGTTGCATACCGCAACACGAAGTAATAAGGTTGATGGGTTGTGGTGATAAGGGTGGCCGAGGTAATAAGGGTGGCCGAGGTAATAAGGATGGAATGTGATCATTATCACAATTGAAATGAAAATATATGAAACTCTTGAATATGGTGATGTTGAAAGGGGAAAAGGAGAGATTGTCAAACTTGTTGATTTTGGTTGTTTCTTTCCACGTGCATCGATTGATTGGTTCTATTACATTCTAATATTTGTGTATTGCTTGATTGTACTTGGGATAAAGTTTGTTCATACATACTAGTACTATTCAACAGTACTAACGTCCCTTTTGCTGGGGGCGCTACATTTTCTTATATAAATGTAGGTAGTTCTACAGCAGGTAATTCATTCCACCGTCAGTAGTGCCTCCTCTCCACTCCACAGTTGAACTGGTGAGCCCCATTTCCTCTCGGGGCCATGTGTGGTCCATTCCACATTTTTTGGGTCTATTTTGTATTGTAAGGTATATTCGGAGCCTTGTTTCTGGCAAGTATTGTATAAAATCCTATCACTCGTACAGGCTCCATAGACATAACGTCGGTATTGTACATATGTATTTTGGGTAGTGACAATCATGGTCCACGTGGTAGAAGTATGTATGTTGTATGTATCTTGCAAGTAGTATCATCTGTTGTTAATGGTAAGAGGCAAACATGAATTTAACTTGAGTTTTATGTTAAGTCTCAAATTGCTAATTCACATTAATAAGGTATATTGGAAACACGAGGTAACGCATGGGATAGGTGAGGCAAATCAGGTCCGCTTGACTGGGGCCACCCGGTTGAGCGCCGGTCGTGTCCCTCGATTTTGGGGGGTGACAGAACTATTGAGTGTTCGACTTCTTTATAGAGTTGGCACATGGCCTCGAGTCGTGAGTATATGGGAAGACCTCTTATGTTATCCAGTTGTGGAGTGAAGAGGACCCTTCGGTTGTGTTATGAGTTCCTGGTGATGCCTTTTGGGCTGATCATTGGCCCAGTAGCGTTCATGTATTTGGTTAACGGTGTATTCAAGCCGTATTAGCACTCATTTGTTATTGTACTCATTGATGGAACCCTGGCGTATACGCGTAGCCAGGGGTAGCATACTCAGTATTTGAGGATGGCATTATAAGGATTCAGTGAGGAAAAGCTCTATGCAAAGTTTTCCAAGTGTGAATTTTTGGGCTCAGTTCAGTAGAATTTTTGGGACACGTGGTGTCCAGTGAGGGTGTCAATGTGGTCAGACGAGTGTGGGTAGAGCTTCTAGAAGATCAAGATTTCTTTGGCTGCAGCTCCAATGTTAGTTTTGCCATCAGTTTCAGGTTCTTATACCGCTTATTGTGACGTCTCGAGGGTAGGCATTGGTTTGTTCTAATATAGGAGGGTCAAGAGATTGCATAATAGCTGTGATCTTCGGAAATTTGTACAGAGATACCAGTTTGAGGCTAAGCAGGCGGGGCTATTTCCTGCGAGGTGTTATGAGGTAGCGTGATCTTTATGTTATTTTGTAGCAAGTTCTCTTTGACCAGTAATTGATATATGTTGCAATTTGAGTTTAGATCACTTGTGCGAGTTGGCACGACTATTACAATGGTGAATGCGAGGTTGGAGATGATTCGGGATGTTAAATGGTTTGAGTTAGATATGATCTTATGAAGGATTTAGTAGAATATCATTGTGGTATGACGGGGGTGTTAACATGTGGTCATTGTGCGTTACTGTTTGTTTTGATCTATGGCTTTGAGCCAAGTGGGGGAGTCCACTAATGATAAGTTCATTGCGCGATTACGGGTTGCATTGCTTTCAGTTCGAGGCATGTTGGTGGATCAATTATAACATGAAGAGGTGGGATCTGTGAATGACCCGAGTAATGGAAATTCTTCGATACATGTTGTAATGTACTCTATGTGTAGGTGATTTCTATTGAATGATTATGTTGTAATTGTAATAGGTGTAGTGGGTGCAGTGTATGAATTTGCTTGTTGCTTCAGGTGTGTGGATTACTTGCCTAGTATGTTGCTGCGCAAACGGAGTCAGGTCGTTCCGTCTGTTTGATCGGTGATATTGAGGTTTGGGTAGAGTCGATGACTCTCGAGAATGGTTCTTACGGGTTCAAGGATGAATATAACAATTGAGAATATTCGAGGTGTGTTATAGGCTATAACTCAAATTTACGTTGGAAGGTTTCAACATATCGATATCAAGAAGATGAAGGTAATGGATTTGGATCGCATAAAGTCTCTTCAGGGTAAGTATTGTGAATGTGGTACTTTTGGGGATATTCGAGAGAGTATTAAGTGGCTTACGAGCCTTAGACAGTATGGTGTTATGCTTGGTCTCGTGTGGTGAGTCTGGTTTGAGAATTGTGGTATTATGGCAAGGAGAAGTATCAATTTGAAGGGAAGTAAGGAGAAACTTGGGTAAATAAGACAACTTGGTAGTAGGTCGGATTGGCATGGTAAGGGATGCAATTAGTTCTTTGGGTGTTCATGAGGTAATGAGTTTTTACAGTTGTTTCAATGCAATGCTCTTGGGCTTTGGTGACATGCGTACTTGGTTAAGTTAGAAGGATTCAGTCCTGACGGTTTAGTGTTGCACGAATGGGATTTTGGATAGTTCCTGATGGTTTCTACCATGGTTAAGATGCATATTTTGTACTGGCATGAGGTGCAGGCGAATGTATAGTGATTTTGCTTCTAAATGGGATCAAATGGAAGTTCTTGGCTAGTTGGGTACGTAGTTTCTTTTGGCTCAGAAGGGATCATGAAGTTCCTATACTTGTCCTAGGATGGCATGGCGTATGCGGTATGTTGGGTAGAGTTGAGTGTTGCATATGTGAGGTCACGGTTCAGTTCTGGAAGGAAGGTCAAAAAAAAAATTCTTAGACAGCATCGGCAGTTCAGACGACTAGGTAGGTGATATCACTATTGGGTGGCTTGATGAGGGTATACATTTCAGAAGGGGCAATGCGCGGAGTCAAGGGTCCTTCATTGGTACTTCAACGCTTTCTTGTTGGATTCCACTGCTGATATTCAAGGTTGCTTGGTAACACGGAAGAATTATAGGGGTATCCCTCGTGGAATGAGTGAGTATTTGGGATGTCTTATGTATTCGAGCGCTGGAGTTGAGATCACATACAGTAATTCGTGCGCTTCATGGACTTTGAGACTGAGAGTTCTCTCAAACAAGTTATTTTGTAGTAGTGAACTGTGAAGATGCAAGCAAGTTATTCAGATATTAGTGTGTACTATGGTTCAGTCATTGTGATATTTTCGGTGAGTTATCTATTTGTTGTAGGTGACCAGAGTTTATTCAGGGTTATTGGTAGGTCCGTATGAGTGTGTGTTCTGCACCGGGTCGGAATTGCTGACTCCGAATTTCTATTACTGAGGAATGTACCATTCGATTTTCATTGAGTTTATTCATGTTCTGCAGTAATGTATGAGTTACCCTTCGGTGTTGCGAGGAGTTGTGATCGTTGGTTATAGGCACATGTGGTGCGGTTCCAATCGGGCTTTATAGCTAGGTTTGAGTAAGGTAAATAATTTGGTATTGCGGGATTGAGACGTATTGGTTATGTACTTTCTTTTTCGTATGGCATGGTTTTTTCCGGTTTCCTCGTGGTTATGGCAACGCACTTTGAATACATGATGTCGAATTGCGCATGGTTATTGATTTTAAGCAAGGTAACTTGAAGTATTTCATGTGGACCAGTGTGTGGATGGGATCACACATTGTAGTGGAGTTATGTGGGGTATGATCCTTGGTGTCAAATTCGTGTGTTTTGACTTTTCGATGAGTGTCAGGCTCTTAGCATGGTTGTGACGGTAATTGTTAATGGCGGGATGGTCCTCTCATGTGAATCTTTTATTTAATTTAATTACATTGGGGATGTTGCTATTGAGTGCACGAGTTGCACATGTTATGGATTTGAATTGTATTGATGTGTCATGTCATTAGAGTGGTCGTGTTGGGTGAGAAGAGGTCATTGGACCTAGGATGAATACTGTCATAATTGTCTATAGCATAGTCAGAATGATAAATATAGGGAGTCAGCTTAGAAACCTGCTATAATTCCTGTTTGGGAACGGGGAGCTTCATGTCTGACTGATCGGACGAATGGTTGCTAGTTTCTACGTGTTTCTTTCCTAATCGGCAGTATATGAAATTGTTAGAGCAAGACATTTCTTGATAAAAGGTTATGTACCGGTATTGGGTTGTTTTAAGCAACTATTGTGATTAGGAGTATCGCCACGAGTGTTTGAGTCATGTGGTATGTTGTTGGATTGCATCTTGGGTTACGAATATGGTTTGATACAGTATTTTCAGATTTCTTCAGTTTAGAGTGTGGAGTTTTGATCTTGTAAATTATTTCAGAAGTGGAAACAAATTTGGTTCTAATTTTTATGGGTCATGTTGGATTTCGAAATTTCAACTGTGTTGTGCTATTGCACCTATATGGGATAGGGTGACATGGGATCACCCACGAGTATGTGCATGGTAGGCTTCGCACCAGTTTGATGGTGTTGGAGAACAACTCCTGGCACGTTCGTGGATGAACGTATGTTTAAGTGGGCGAAGATGTAACGACCCGGCTAGTCGTTCCTAGAGTAATAACCATGTTTCCCCCGTTTCTGCTTCATTATATGGGTTTCAACTTAATTATGTTGTGTTATATTGGTTGGCTCGGGTTCAGAGCAACTTTGAGAGAGAAGTGCGACACTTAGTCTCTTGACTTGATTCAATAGTGGAAAAGTCAACCGAAAGTTGACTTATTGATAAACGACCTCGGAATGTAGATTTTATTGATAAATCGTTAGGTGATTTGGGACTTAAGAGTGTGTTCGGAATGAGGTTTTTATGTCCGGTGTAGAAATAGGCTTGAATTAGCGAAAGTTAGTTTTTAGCAATTTCCGGTCAGTAGTGAAAAATAGGCTATCGGGGTCGGAATGGAATTCATGAAGTTGGAGCAGGTTCGTAATATCATTTTGGATATGCATGCAAATTTTCAAGTCAATCGGATATGTTTTGGAGGGTTTCAGCATCCTTGGTGAAATTTAGAAGTTTCAAAGTTCATAGGCTTGAATTTGATGTGATTTTGGTGTTTTTGCGTTGTTTTTGGTGTTTCGAAGGTTCGACTAAGTTTGAATAAGGTTATGGGATTTATTGGTATGTTTGGTTGGGGTCCCGAGGGGCTCGGGATAGATTTCGGATGGTTAACGGAGGTTTGGACTTAGGAATTTGCAACAAAGTTGCTGCTGGTGCCATTTTACTGGTGTGACCGCACCTACGGATGGGAAGCACAGGTACGGGCCCGACATAAGCGGAAAGGAATCCGCAGAAGCGGAATTTGGGCAGCTCAGTGAGGGATAGCATCTGCGGATGTGGGACCGCACCTGCGGAGTCGCAGGTGTGGATTTTTGACTTTAAGTAACTTTTGCAGGTGCGCACCTGGGACCGCAGGAGCGCGTCCGCATGTGTGAGATTTTGACCGCTGGTGCGGTTTAACTGGGCAGAAAGTATAAACATGTGCCTCCGCAAAATTTTGGCATTTTTCTTCATTTTTTTATGCTCGTTGAGTCAATTTGGGAGCAATTTGAAGGAGGATTTCCAGGGTGTTCTGTGGAGGTGAGTTTCTCGGACTATAAACTCGACTCTATCTTATTATTTGACGGATTAGGCTTGGAATTAGAGGATTAAATGGTTTAAATTGGTGGTTTATCGCTTGGGAAATTAAGACTTGAAATTAAGGAAATTAGGGGTTGTTTGTCGTAGGATCTTGTGACGTGATTTTTATCAAATCCCGAGATGTGGGACTGGGGCTCAGGTTTTGAAAATTTCGGGGATTGTGGCTAAAATTGATAGTTTTTTATTGGGTCTTATTCATTTAGTGTATATTGATGATGTTAATCAGGTTTTGGTTAGACGCGGGGAAATCGGCAGCCGATTCGAGGGGCAAGAGCATCGCATATTAGTATTTTGGCCCAGGTTGAGGTAAGTAATGACTGTAAATCATTTCCTGAGGGTATGAAACCCCGGACTTCGTATTTTCTCACTATTTTCAGAGTGGCGCACATGTCGGATGATGAGTGTGTGGCGTGCACCTGATTTTAGATTTGGACTTGGTTCTTTCCGTGGCAACTATTGAGTTGCATATTTACTTTTAAATCATATCTTAAATCGTGTTTAAAGACTATTGTTATATTTGGGTTGTAAGCTATGTTTGGGGCGTTGTGACGACTTGTTTGGACCCTTTGGGGGATTTTTACTGCTATTTCCTAACTCTTTTGACTTATGATTTACACTCAGTCATGTTATGCTTAACTAATTTCGAAACTCAACCTTACTTACACTATTTTGAGATATAAAATGATGTTTTTGTGTCGAGTGCGCCGTTTTACTGATACGCCCGAGGGGCTTTTGAGAGTTGCTGGCTGAGTGAGGCTGAGGGCCTGATTGTGAGGATATGATATTCCATGAGGTGACTTGATATTAGCGCTTAGGCTGAAGGATCTCCTCCGGAGTCTATACACACCCTATGATCGCATATACCTATTGAGTGCGAGTGCCGAGTGACGAGTGATTGGGAGGCATGAGTGACTGTGAGGTTGCCCAAGGGGCTGATTATGAGTGACTGTGAGGTATGCCTGAGGGGCTGATTATGAGTGACTGTGAGGTATGCCCGAGGGGATGATTTTGATACATGTTTTTGCTCGAGAGGCTACTTATAATGTTACCACTTTCACTATGAACTTATGAAATATGTTTTGCCCGAGGGGCTTTTTATGATTTTTATCATTTTTACACTAAAATTCTTGAAAGTTATGTTGAAACCACTCATGATTCGATGTTATGTGTTTCTTACTGCTCTGACCTGATTTATTTTCATTACTACTGAGTTTTCGTACTCACATTATTCCCTGCACCATGTGTGCAAATCCAGGTGTTAGGGCAGAGTGAGTTGCGTATCTGTTCTAGAGACTTCTCGGAGATTTTGCGAGATAGCTGCACACGTCCGCATTCCTGCTTACGAGTATAGAGTTTATTTTTTTTTAGAGTTGTATATTTTACGTACATGCTCATGACTAGTGACTCCGGGATCTCGGGGGTTGTATTTAATATTCGGTGTAGCTTTATCTGTTTTAAAAATGTTTAAAATAAAACTTTATGGGTTATCAGTTTACTAATGACAAATGGAAGATTATTACGATATGAGTGTGGTTTTCGCTTGTCTGGTTCCATGATAGACGCTATCACGAGTGGTTTAGATTTGGGGTCGTGACAATTTGCAAATGCGAGCCTTGCCTTTGCAATGATAGGATAAGTTGGATAGCTTCGCCTTTGTGACGCTTTGATCGCATTTGAAAATCACTTTTCTCAATCGCGACTCTAGGTGGAGAAGAGACTTCTTCACTTTTGCGAAGATTTTTCCGCATCTGCGAAGGGTCCAGTCTTTACATTTTTGAAGATGTGGTGGCAATTGTATGATCAGGGGATCAGGAACTGGTTCGCATTTGTCATCAGTTGTTCTCTTCTGCGAACATCGCAATTGCGAACAAGATTTCGCTATTGTGATACCTACAGCTACACAAAAGGTAGAGATTTTGGATTTTAGCTCATTTGTTTCATCTTTGAGACCTAGACTCCTGAGGCGATTTCGGAGAGAAATCCTCCCCAATTTTATAGGTTAGTACCTTTAACTTATTTTTATTTAATTTCCAATTTTTTCCCATAAATTTTCAGCGTTAAACCTAAGATTTCATAGAGTAGAAATAGGGTTTTGAGTAAAAATATATAGTATTTTGTATTTTTAAGTTAGACCTCGAATTAAGGCAGGGATCTCAAAATAAATTGCATATTTAGACTCGGGGGTGAATGGGTAATTATGATTTTATTTGAATTTCGGGATTCGGCCATGTGGGCCTGGGTATACTTTTTCTTTACTTGTTCCAAAAATATCAAAGATCAAACGGTTTTGATACTAGGGTAGTTCCTAAAGTTTGTTTTGACTTATTTGAGTAATATTTGACTAGATTCGGGTGGTTTAGAGGTTTGTTTTAAAGTGAAATATGTGTTGGATTGTCGATCTTGTTCTGAAAAGAGGTATGCATCATGGTTTACCTTCATTTGGGGGAATTAGGACATGTTTTTCATATTTTCTATGTGATATATGTGTGGGGACGGTGCATATGAAAGGTGACATGTGTATATGCATTTTCATGGGTCTAAGCATACAGGTGTTCTTGCTTACTTCATGCCTTATATTATACCATGTCTTCTCTTATTTCGTGCTTATCTTGATTGTGTGCCTTATTTGATACATGCCCTAACTTGTTACATATCTTCTTTTGTTGCATGCTTCCATTTTTATGCATTTATTTATCACATGCATTTACTTGTTACTTGCCCTTACCTGTTAGTAAATAGATATTTTTACCTGATTTATGTCTTTACTTGTCTTATTGCCTTAAACGATTTCTTGTTTTACTCTAATGTGTTATGTCGTAACGTGTGAACTTTCTCTCGTGTTACGACTTGTTGAAGTCTTTGTGATATACATTGTGAGGATAGTTCTTCGATGTAGAACTGTTTGACCCTCTTTGCTTGTGTTCCTATTTCCTTAATGAATTATGCGTTTTAGCTCTCCTTCATATTATATTGTGAGAATTTTTGTATTTGGTTATTATTCAAAATTTATAAATGAATTGGTATTGGGTTGCACACCACAATGGTAATTGTTATTGATACTGGGATCGGGTTGTGCGTCACAACGGTAACGATTATGGCTGGTATTGATATTGGGACCGCGTTGTGTGCCGCAAAAGATAGGTTGTGTTGAGATTTTTCTTGGTTGTTGTTCTATGCTATGATGTGGTGTTATGAGGTTGTGATGTGATGATAATTCATGGGAAATTTTCTATCTAATCTCTTATTTGGTGTCTTATCACATTACTCATTTCTCTATATTGACATTGTTTTTTCTACTTTTTACTCGTATAGATTCATGGTGAGTGTCTTATCAAGCCTCGTCACTACCTCGTCGATGTTAGACTCGATACTTAATGAGTACATGGGATGGATTTTACTCATACTACACTTCGGTACTTCTTGTGTTGATCCTGGTGTTGGTCCTAGAAGCGTCTACAGGTGATTAGCTCGGGCTTTTTCAAGGATACTTGAGGTAGTGCTGCTTGGCATTTGCAGACCTTCAAGTCCCCTTCCTATCTCTATTTACTGTTTATTGTACAAGACAATATTGTACTCTTCTTTGTAGACTTGTATTTAGTACTTCGAGTGACTCATGTACTTGTGACACCAACTTTTGGGAATAATTTTAGACAGCGTTGGTACTAGCTTTATTATGTATTCACGAGCTTTCACTCTTTATCCTTATTATGATGGTTTTAACTACTAAATTGCTACATAATTATGGCTACTGTTGGCTTACCTAGCAAGCGGTGTTAGACGCCATCACGTCCCATGGTTGAAATTTTGGGTCGTGATTTGGAGTTGGGATCAGAGCCCTAGGTTACATAGGCCTCACGAGTCATGAGGAAGCTTAGTTGAGTCTGATTAGTACAGATATTTATGTACTTATCTTCAAGACGCTATACTGCTTTAAGTAAGTTCACTATGTTTAATTCTCTATCATGCGGCTTTGTTCTATCATGAAGATTGAATATTTATTCTCTTATTCTCTCACAGATGGTGAGGACACATGCTTTGTCTGCACCTGATCAGGAGCCGGAGCCCCATATTCCAACCACTACAAGAGGTAGGGGCCGGCCACAACAGAGGTAGACGTAGAGGCAGAGCTCAACCTAGATTACGTACATCGGTACTAATAGCCAAGCCTAAGATAATTCAGGATGCCGAGTTTCTAGTTCAGGTTAAGATAGTAGGAACGGCTTAGCTCCCAGAGGCTTTCATTTCTACCCGATGCTTTAGGACGCCGTGGTCTATATGGTGGGCTTCAAGGAGAGCATGGCTCAGGCTAGACGATGCCCAAAACTTCTTAGATTGTTGCCATGAGATTTTTCTCAACTTGGGATTAGTTGAGTCCAATGAAATGGATTTCATCATCTTTTAGCTACATGAGTCAACTAAGAGGTGGAGGCAGGTTTATGAGCCAGGCCAACAAACGAGATCACCTCCTCTCACAGGGGCTTAGTTTTCTCAGTTTTTCTTGGAGAAGTTTTTCCCGTCACTTAGAGAGATGAGTTGTGTATCCAATTCAAGAGCCTTTAGCAGGGTTGGATGACTATTACTCAGTATGAGACTATATTTGTTGATTTTTCTCGCCATGCAGCGATCCAGATATCTACTGAGAGGGAGAAGGTGCAGAGGTTCATAAAGGGTGTACATATGGCATCAAACTTTAGATGTCCAAAGAGCCAGATAATGAGACTAATGTTTCTCAGGTAGTACAGATCTCCAGGAGGATTGAGCGCATTACAAGCCATGCAAGAGAGACGACCTCTAATAAAGGCCCCTTTATTTTAAAGGATTTAATGGTGTCTCGTCTAGAGGTAGGGGTTACTTTGGTAGAAGCCATTCTATTAGGCCGGTGCAGTCAGTACTACAGGACACACAGGGTACATCAGTGTAAGGCTTCGTAAAAAAAATTTGCCCAGAAACCCGGGACTTCGTGGTACCGAGGTTAGATTTATTTTTTGTAGCATAAGAAATTCTTCACGGCTGGAAAGTTCACCGTGGTTCGGACTTTTTGGATTGAACAATATGTTTTTGGGTTTAAGGAATTTTTTTTAAAAATGTGTGCGTTTCTGGGGCCCATTAAGAGGCCGCATAATAACTTTGTGGACCGTATTGTGGACCAAAGTGAAGCAGAAAATTTGGCCAATTTAAGGTCAGCTTTGCAGTCTATTGTGCGACCGCATAATCACTATGCGGACCGCATAATTTCTCTTGGTTTTCTGCAAAGGGAGTTAGGCGGTACATTATGCGACCACAGAACAAGTATGCGGACCACATAATGGTCGCATACACGATCAGAAAATTCAAGCCCCTGAGGGCTATTTCTGCAGTCACTTAGCAGACCGCATACCTGTGTCGGGGAACCCATTTTTCTTATTTTTAAACCCGACCCTATTCCGATAAAACACCCCTTTTAGACAAGTTTGAACTCACTTCTGATATTTTCTAGAGAGAGGGAGGGGGAGTTCTATAGGGAGGGCCTAATCTTCATCAAACTTTCTTCAATTATCACTTAAAGCTTTGAGGATATTCGATTAAGGAACCAAATTCTTCATCCTAAGAGGTAATACTTCATCACCCCAGCTTTTAATTCCAATCATAGCTATAATGGGATATTAGTGAGATAATTAAGGGGGGATGAGGGTGATTCTATTGCATGAATGTGTTCTTAGGAGATGTGGGGGAATTTTGAATCAAGGATAGAGAGGAATGGCGTACGGGATGGGCTAATCTTCCATAAAAAGACCATAAAACCTTAATGAACACATGATGTTTGATAAAATGCTCAAGTGAGCTAGGACTATGATCATTCTCGATAACTATGGCTTCAATTGTGCTGCATTGCTAAAATAGATTGAAGTTGCAAACATTTCAGAACATTGTCAGGAATAAGGAAAGCTCAATTGAGGTATGTATGGCTAAAAACCCCTCTTCTTAGAAATCAAACTCCCACGGCGCCCCTATAATTGTTGTAGGCTTTAATCATGATTGATATAGGGGATGACATTTCAAATGTGCTTGTGTTGTAAAAACATTATGTGTAATATGTATTCAAATGCTCCCCGTTAAGCTATGTTGTTACTTGGTGATCTATTGAAGTTATGGAATATGTGTTACATTGCAAAAGTATGTGACAACCTCTATTTATTCTCGATTCATGTTTTTCTCGCATGTGTACTTGATATCTTGAGTTAAAATGATTATTGATGAAATTGTTAATAATGTGAAACATGTGGAAAGAACTCGAATTATGAAATGTGGCCAAGTGCCAGGCATGAATTAACAATTGTGGCCACTAGCATTTAAGCACTTGAAATATGTGTGTGTGGAATAAGGAATTAGATGATTGATGAGAAAGGGAAAATGTCTTAGGTAAGACGGCTTAGCCGATCGGGCCGTGATCGGACACCATGCCGCACACATTATGGTATTGTGCTGTGAACTAAATCGGAAATTGAAACAAGAATTGATATTGTGGAAAATGTCTCCAAGGGGATGGCCTAGCCGATCAAGATGTGATCGGACTCCGTATACAAGTGTGGTAGTATTGTGAATAATTAGGTGTTAATGCTAGTAATGGCACAAATTAAATTATAGCAGCCTCACTTGAAAGCTTATATGATTCCTTATTTGATGTCGTCGTATTGACTATGCTTCTCATTGGTCTCTTGATTGCTTCCTCTTGCATTATTGATCTTTCTAGGGAGATAGTGTTTTCGCTATACATACTAGTACTAGTCGACAGTACTAACGTATCTTCTGCCAGGGGTGCTACATCTTTGAATGGATGTAGGCGGTTCTTTAGCAGACAGTGCCGACCGCATATAGTGGTGCATCCTCCTATCAGCGGTCTTGGTGAGCCCCCATTTCTTCCAGGGGTCATGTAGTTTTTATTTGACATAATTTACCATATTTTGAGGTATAGTCGAGGCATTGTCATTTGCATGGTCATATCTATCTTTTGTATCTTTAGAGGCTCCGTAGACGTTATATGGTTTATGTATGGGTATTGGATGGTGTATACGGCTAAAATCATAGAGCCCGATTCACGGCCATTTCGATAAGAATGAAGGCTCGGTGGCCCGAGTTTTGGTATCGAGGGGCATATCGAAGGACCTCGACCTAGAGGCAGCATATATCGAAGGTCCTGGACCTCGAGGCAGTACATAGCGAAGGCCAACATGGAAAGGCGGGAAGATCCCAAGGTGCACGTGTTTAAATCTGACAAGATACACAAAATAGTACAAGCATGTACCGTGGCATTAAATGTCTGTACCAGCCATATCTCTTTAAATTAATTATGCATGTACTATGTTGGGATTCACCCTGATATATAAAGGGGACCCTTGTCACTTTGTAAAACATATGATATTCAGTAAAAGAAAGAACATCACCTGCTCCTTAGCTAAAACATTCTCTACAATTGCTTCGTTGATTTATTGTTTCTAATTTATTATGTTCTTGAATTATTCTTCATTTATTGCTCATTATTGATCATAAATAGGCCATTCTTAATGCATTTAGTAGTGTTATATTGTTATCGATAGCCCCTAGTCAAACTTCTAAAGCTTGCTGCCGAGGCCTTTCCGACCACCATCGAGGCTAGTCTCCCTGTTACCCGGTTTGTATAATTTTGTTCCTTTCGCTCTTATTTGGTTTTTCTCACTTCATACTCAGCATCTATCGCCTAATCAATTGGTATTAAAATAGATCACATATTTTTAGAACCACATAATCACATATAATTTTAATTACCATTTTCAAGGTAAATAGTTTGGCGCCCACCGTGGGGCCAAAAATAATAGTGATTGTTTTAGTGTTGGTTTTCTAAAAACACAAGTTATTCTTCACATTTTTTCTTGACCAAGAATCTTCAATGTGAGGTCAGCAAATGTCTAACTCAGTAAACGCACATGAAAAAAACGGTCATGAGGACCACGGAGAAAGTGGCGCAGCTGCCTCTAGTACCGGTGTTCCACCACAAAACCCTGATGTGGCACCAATGCTAATTCTTGTCGATGAAGGCTCATGCAACGCTCAACATGTCAATGTGATCCCAAATACAGATAGAAGTGTTCGCGAAGGAGATCAGCGTGAAGCACAATGAACCCTTCTCAAAGGGAAAGGGAAGTTAGCCTTCATGTTATTTTTGAAATGTTGCACGCACAATAGGTGGCTATTTCCCACCTAAAAAGCCATCAGAGAACCCCGAACATGGCACAACCAGAAACAACTCCTCGAGTCGAACATGTACCGTAAAGATCGAGCAATAATGGTTCAGCAGCCAACCCCGACATTATGAAGATTAGGCGAAAAGGACGAGACCTCGCAAAAAAGGATTGTGTCAGGCGAAAAGAAGATAGAAGACAATGAAAAACAAATGGAGACCTAGAACTCGAGGGTCGATCAAATACCAGGCGCACCCCCGATTCTGAAGGGTGTAGATTCAAAAAAGTTCGTGCAAAAGCCATTCCCATCAAGTGCAGCTCCGATGCCTATCCGGAAGAAATTCAGAATGCCCGACCTTCCGAAGTATAGTAGAATTTCGGACCCCAATGGGCACATTACTACCTATACTTGTGTTGTGAAAGGGAGCGACCTGAAAGACGAAGACATTGAATATTTTTTGTTGAAATTTTTTGGAGAAACACTATCCAAAGGGGCCAATATGTGGTGCCATAACCTGCCCTCGAACTCGTTAGATTCATTCTCAATGATGGCAAACTCATTTGTCAAAGAACATGTAGGTGCCATCAAGGTCTCTACAAGAAAATATGATGTTTTCAAAATCAAGCCAAAGGAGGGAACGAGATGTTAAGGAAGTTTGTGTCCCGCTTTCAATTGGAACGAATGGAATTACCACCGATCTCCGACGATTGGGCGATACAAGCCTTCACTCAAGGCTTGAATGCGGGAAGCTCGATAGCATCAAAACAGCTGAAGAAGAATATGATCGAGTACCCCGCCATAGTTTGGGCAGATGTGCACAACATGTACCAGTCAAAGATCAGGGTCGAGGACGACCAATTAGAAACCCACTCGGGCTCGGTGTATCCTATCAGAGTCCCAGCAAAGGAATCGAGTCTTCTGGAAAGAGAGTCAAGGCTAAACAAAGAAAGGTATCAATCATACGTGGAGAATCGGAGAAATATCCTGAGGCATAACGTACCTCGAAATGACCAAAAGATGGACCGAGGGCAGAATCCTCGGGGACTCGTGTACAAAGAAGGGTTCGACAGGAACCAAGGGCCGGTAGAGGCACCCCGAGTATCTGATTACAACATCGACGATGTTTCAGATATCGTATCGGCTATAAGCAAGATCAGGTACACCAAGTGGCTGAGACCCGTGTTATCAGATCCTTCACAAAGACCAACTTGATATGCGAAATTCACGATACCCACTGTCATAGGACTGAAGATTGCAGACAGTATCGAGAAGAGGTATCCCGACAAATCAGCAAAGGGTACCTCCGAGAATTCCTCAGCAACCGAGATAAAAATCAATTTCGATAAAGAGAGGCAAACAAGAAAAATTAAACGGAAGAACCACGACACGTCATCCACATGATTATTGGTGGAGTTGAAATCCCTAGGGACCCATTTTTATGCAACCAAAAGTATCCATCACCAGGGAAAAGCAAACTCGGAGCTACATACCTGAAGACGCCCTTTCATTCAGCTTAGAGGACATTGAGACCTTATTTCGACATCACAATGACGCACTGGTAATTTTTTTTCTTTTCAATAAATTTCAAATTAAACATGTGCTCGTGGATCCAGGTAGCTCGGCCAACATAATTTGGTCGAGGGTGGTATTAGAAACTCGGGTCGCTCGACCAGATCGTATCCGCCTCTCCAATCCTCAATAGATTCAACATTGCAAGCTAAGCAACAAAAGAGGAAATCATCCTCCCAGTCAATGTGTGCGACACAATTCAAGATACCATGTTTCACGTCATCGAAAGTGATATGAGGTACAACGCATTGCTTAGAAGGCCATTGATTCACAATATAAGGGCGGTGCCGTCAACCCTTCACCAAATGATGAATTTCCCTATGAAAGATGGAGTAAAAACAGTACACGAAGAACAGCAAAAGAAATGTTCGCAGTGCACGATGTGTCACCGATACCTTCTACATCGAAGGAGCCAAAAAACAAGAAAATAGCCAAGTAACAATCACAAAGTACATCATAGTAGGAATAAACAAAGGATCGTGCTGCATCTTCAGAACTGATAACCAAAGCATATAAAGGCTCGAGCGCCATCGCAGCTAAGGTACAACCCTATCTCTTTTTTCTTCAACATTTTACACTAACCTGCGTACAGGTGTTTGTTCGATTGAAAGGAGTCGAAGCACCCCCAGCTCGAAGGTCGTAGGTTTTAAAGCATGTGTTGCACTCTTTTTCCCTCACGTCGGATTTTATCCCAAAAGGGTTTTACCGGTGAGGTTTTTAATGAAGCAACATTCATATGCTACCTAAAGAGAACTCACCAAGTATTCAAGGCTTCTCTTTGATCAACCTTAAATACTGAGGGGCATCCCCCCCAGGAGATCACTGGAATATTCCAAAGAGGGTCTCGACAGGATAATGATCTATCGGACTAAACGGTCGAATGAACCATGTCCGCATAGAATAATCGAACCCTCGATTGTAAAAACATCTATACTTGTGATGAATAATCATAGAAATACCTTCTATCATCGAAATATTTTACACATCAAAGAAGTTTGATATTTTCAGAAAAGACATCCCCATGGCCAAAAACTTATCAAGCAGTCGTGAACTGTCCTCGACAGCCACTCCATTGAGTCGCCAAAAATTCGAAGTCGTAAGACCTTAGGGCAGGTAACTTCAAGCTCACAAGCCCTCTTTGAGGCAACACCAAAACTATAAGAACTTAAGCAAGGTCGTACCGACCTAAAGCGTAAGAGCCCAAGTCGCCAGCTACATCGAAGGTCGTACTGACCTAAAAGCGTAAGAGCCCAAGTCGCCAACTACATTAAAGGTTGTACCAACCTGAAGCGTAAGAGCCCAAGTCACCAGCTAGTCGTATCGACCTTACGCGTAAGAGCTCAAGTCGCCAGCTACAGGTCATACCAATCAAAAGCATAAGCCCTATATTAAAGAAGGCATACCCTCAATATAAACGCCATGGCTATCTCACTCGGGGACTAAAAGGCTACGGCCAAATGCAATGACCACCATCATAAGGCTCCGGCCAAACTAACGCAACTCGGAGATGTCCGACTGTTGCCATAAAATCACAGGCCTCCATTTACTCCAAAAGTCTTTGAAAAGAACCGGTTAAAGGTTGTGCCAACTTAAAGCGTAAGATCCCAAGTTGCCAGCTATATTAAAGTTTGTACCAACCTGAAGTGTAAGAGCCCAAGTCGCCAGCTAGTCATATCGACCTTACGCGTAAGAGCCCAAGTCGCCAGCTACAGGTCATATCGACCAAAATTGCCTCAGGGCCAATTTGAAAACCTGAGGGCCGTTGAGCTCGAGTAGAAACCCGACTCAAAGACTAAGCCCTGATACGGTTAACTAAAGTGCTTCAGGGCCAAAAAAGTGTAAGAGCCCAAGTCGCCCTCTACATTAAAGGTCGTATCGACCTCAAGCGTAAGAGCCCAAGTCTCCAGCTACAGGTCAAATCGACCCAAAGCTCCTCAGGGCCAATTTGAAAAACCGAGGGCCGTTGAGCTCGAGTCGAAACCCGACTCGGAGACTAAGCCTAATACAGTTAACTAAAGTGCCTCAGGGCAAAATAAAACATAAGAGCCCAAGTCACCTGCTACATTAAAGGTCGTATCAACCTCACGCGTAAGAGCCTAAGTCGCCAGCTACATGTCATATCGACAAAAAATGCCTCAAGGCCAATTTGAAACCTTGAGGGCCTTTGAGCTCGTGTCGAAACCCGACTCAGAGACTAAGCCCGATACCGTTAACTAAAGCGCCTTAGGGACAAAAAAGCGTAAGGGCCCAAGTCGCCAGCTACACTGAAGTTCGTACCGACCTAAAGCATAAGGGCCTGAGTCACCAACTTAAAGAGACTCAGGGCCAATTTATAACCTCGAGGGTTTCATCTTAAAGTCCAATTCATCGGGCTAACTATCAGTAAGCAAATCAAACCAAAGAATCTTTCATATATATATATATATGCATTACAAATACATATTTACAACACTCCCACAAGAGTCTTATGGAAACAAACAAAAAAAAATCTAGTCTACTCTCGGGACCAGCTCCCTCAAAGGCTCGCCAGATCAGCTCCCACGGCGGCCTTCAAATACCAGCACCAGTTCAAGAAGAAAAGAAAAAATTGGCGTTGATCTCGTCCCCCTTGGCCTGCTTTATCTCTTCCTAGATGTCAAAGCCCCTAGCATATATCTCTTCGAGGGTCTCCCTTTGAGACTTGCATCGGGCATACTCACTGCCCCTCCTCTCTCTATTGAAAGCTCCTCTCAGCTCATCCCCATCGTCGACAGCATCTTTCAACTAAACGACCACCTTTTTATTGGCCTTCACTCGAACTTCCTAAGCTTCGGCCCGAGCGTCCACAACCTCGGTATTCATATTTAGAAGATCAACCTCGAGCTTGGAAATCTTGCTCGACTGAATTGAGCTATCTTCTCGGGAATTGCAAAGTTGTATCTCGAGGGCAGTAGCCTTGGCCAAAGCATTCCTTTGGGCCGTAACTTGTACGCTTATCTGCGTCTAAAACGCCTGGCATTCGGACCTAACTTGCCCGACCTCGTCCCAAAAGCGCTCCAATGCTTCTGTATTTTCCTACAACTGAAGCGCGAATAGTTAGTTCCTAAAAGCGAGAAAGGAAACATGTACCCCTTCAGAGCAAAGGTTACCTAACGCTCGAGTTTGCCTTCACAAATCCAGCTCCGATGCATCTCCACCCAAAGATGTATCAACTCTTTTGACTTCTCATAGTAAAGATGCTTGAGAGACTTTTTCTTACCCAAAGCTTCACGCAACAGGGACCCACAACGAAGCAGTCCGTGCTTGAGTTTGTCAAAAACATGCAAAAGAGAAACTTAAATTCAAAGAGTGAAGATTCATACCTAAAAATCCAATAAGGCGAATCAGAACTAACCTCGAAACAGAACCGATGGGCCTCCTTAAAAGTTGAACATGCATCTACCAGCCTCACCCCATCGGCTCCAGTTGAACCACTCTTAATAGGGGTATGCCCACTCGAAACCTTGCTTAGTCCGAGCAGCCACTGGTCCCAAGCATCCCTCGAAGTACCTTCGACGGCAGAGGCAGACTGTGGTGGAGGACTCTTTGTCCTTCTCTCTCTAGGAAATTCTACTTCAACATTGAAGGTCCCCGGCTTGACAGAGCCGGCAATCTCGGAAGGGCCCTCTGCTCGAGCCGTAAACAAAGAATCATCCTTGCAAGGGGAGTCGATGTCAATAGAATGACCGACGTATATAAAGCTCTCCTCAGCAATGACATCTCCTTTATGTCTCCGAGAAGGACCCGCCTCATCGAGAATGACCTCACCTATAGAGGATCTTCCTCGCTTATTGTACTCCCTCGGGCTTTCATTCTCCTAAAATAGGCACGAACTCATTTTGGAAAACCACCAACATCTGCGGTGTCAGAGTTAGTAAGCACAAAGGGAAACGTTCATCAAAAGGGATACCACACGACTCATACTGTGGTCCGTTGCTTCCTATCTTCCCTTCGAGAGATCACGCCACTCGCACTCATCAAATGTTGATGAAGCTGCCAACTTCCAAGTCCTGTCCGCAAGATCAGGGACCTCCCCAGGCACCCACGGGACCGCTGAAAAAGAGAAAAAAAACACTCTTATAAATTGATAAAAAGAAAAGACATTAAGGATACGTGGCACTTACGTTTGAAGTTCCATTTTTCGGGAAAAGGCAGGAACTCCGCTGAATAGATATCGACGGTCCTCACCTGAACAAATCGACTCATCCATTTTCTATTTAGGTCCTCGTCATCACTGTCAATGAAAGGCCCAATGGACCGACATCGTAACGCAATCAGACCTCGACAATGTTGAGGCCGATATAGCCTAATACGATGGCTGAGGGTAAATTCAAGCTCAGCCTTTTCGGTGAAATACCTAATCATCAGCACTATTCGCCAAAAGGAAAGATGAATCTGTTCCAGGGTGACTCGGTACCTTTTGAAAAATTTGAGCACTATTATGTCGAGGGGGCCTATTTTAAACGGGTATGTATACAAGGTCAAGAAAGCCCTCAACATAAGTCATGACATTCTCTTCTTGAGAGGGTATTTGCAGCACCACATTTTCCCCCCAGCCACAGTCTCTTCTCACGACCTCAAGGTTGTTTTCTTCTATCGATCGAACGAACCTCGGGGCATGCTCTCGATGGCCCGGGACCTCGAAGGTTTTCTCTTATGCAAAGTTTTTTTTGGAACAAAGTAGTACGAGGTCAGCTCACCATACGTCGATGGTGTACCACCGGCCAGGCTAGGGACAGAGAAAGAATTTCCCTCTTCTGGGTGAACAGATTTGGGGGCGGCGGCTATAGCTATTCAAAGTAGAGATAAACAAGAAATAGCGGAACCAGGTTTTGAAAGTATGGGAAAGGGATGAGAAAGTTGAAAGAAAAGATGAGGTTTTTGCAAAGGTGCAAGAGTTAGAATGAAGGAGAAGCAATAATATTTATAGAACGAGAGGTGGACAACCAACTGCTTTGAAGGCCATTCAATTTCTGACAAATCGTCATAACGTTT
The DNA here is from genome assembly GCA_005239505.1 of Nicotiana paniculata. Classification (NCBI taxonomy): domain Eukaryota; kingdom Viridiplantae; phylum Streptophyta; class Magnoliopsida; order Solanales; family Solanaceae; genus Nicotiana; species Nicotiana paniculata. Next base: position 18,370 of record ML321853.1, on the reverse strand, counting down.
GGGGAAGTGTACCGGTAGGGTCACCTCGGTCATTTCACGATCACGTCACATAAACGATACCGTCATAAAGGGTTCGAGGAATAAAATCTCGCATGCCGACCTAGCCTCAAGAAGATGTCTGATCTCGAGGCGATCTACTATTGCAAGTGCGAGTTCCGAGGAAGCTAAGAACCGAAGCATAAAAGTCACATTGCTGGAATTAAGTTAGTGCAAAATATGGAAAAAGATATTATATTTCAAAAAATATATTTACAAAAGTGTTCTTTAGAAAAAATTCCACCAAAGGGTCCACATACAGAAAAAGGAAAAAACAACAGAAGTGAAAAATCTACTATTCGCCCTCACTGCTACCCGAGCCATTTTCGGAGCCCTCATCTGATGTGCTCGGCATTGCCAATTCCTCTTCCGGGGCCCTGGCCTCTTCATTCTCGGCAGAGAGATCCACTCCTTTGGCGCTCCTTTCGTATAGGGCTTGCCTCCTGGCTTGTGCTCGGGTATGAGCAACTGCCCGAGCCAGCTTCTGCTCGGCCTCCTCGGATATCTCCCTTGCCCAGTCATTCGCAACAACAACATCTCTCTTGTACGAGGAGACATATTCACTAGCCTCAGCCTTGGCCGCCGATAACACAGCAACCTCCTCATGAGAACCTCGGAGAAGGTCTTAAACCTAGGATAGCTCCCCCCAAGAACCTCCCTCTCCAAAGCTGCGGCATCATTCAACCGAGCCAGCTCTATGACCTCGGTGTCTTTGACCGCAGCTTCCTCTCGACGCCGCTCCACCAGGGTGTCCTTTTGCATAATCTGAAAAGAAGGAAGTAGGTAAATCAGCACCAAGCATTACAACTAAATATAGGAATGTGGGGAACCAACATACCGACTCGGAGAAGTCAGCCCTCTCCCGAAGTGCTATCTCTGAGCTTGCCCGGAGCTGGATCAACTCCTCCGCCTTTCGAGCACACAGAGCCTCCGGCTCAATCGACTCCGCCATAAGCTTCACAAGATCCTCCCCATGATGAGTTAACTCATCTTTCATCTTGTAGAAAGCTTGTTCGTATAACTTCTTGACCTGTAACACAGAGAAGAGAAATCAGAAAGCAAGAATTACAAAAACAGAGAATAGCGTATCACTTCTCAAAATGTCACCTGCTTTTGGAGCCTCTCGGTTTCCTGGACAGCAACTGTGGCGTCAACATCAGTTTCATCATCTACCCCCTCGAAATAATCTTTAAATGCGTCATCCTCTCCACGAGAGGTCTCTAGACCAGGAGCGCCCCTAACTTGAGCATCTTGTATCTCTCCTGGAGTGAATGACGGGCCCAAATGAAGCCCACCAGCAATATAACCCTCCATCGAGGCTTCTTCCCGAGCTCAGAAAACTCCAGTAGCAGGCCCTCCTAGCTCCTCAATATGGACTGTGCCATGTCCGATGAGAGTCTCGGGGACTGCACCCAAACCCTTCATGAGGGTCTCCTCCACGAATGGCAGGTCCGCATCGGCCACCTCTAGCTCAGCAGACGATCGCTTAACAGCTCTCGAATCCTCAATGTTTCGCTTTTCCCTTTGTACACAAAGGGAAGGAACCATCGCTCTCCTCCTCACCTTGTTGGCTCTTAGCGGCTGTCGAAGACAAGAGCGTGGCATCAGTATTAGGCTTCCGAGCCTTTGGCCTTTTTGATTTAGGAGACCCTGTTGAGGCCTCTTTCTTCCTTTACTTATCTTTGGTGGCCTTCGTGGCCTCTTCCTCGCCAGGTGGGGGAGACCACATAAGTACGCCTTCACCAAGGTCTGCACATGCCAAAAAACATCATCATCAGAAGTTATTACGAAGACTATAAAAGCAATAGCAACAAGAGCGTACCATGGTTCTTGGCCTGCCATTGTGTTTTAGCCAGATCACGTCATACGCATTTGTTGTATGGGAAAGTGGAGTCTATACATTTGATCCACACCAGAATCCCCTAACCACACCGGGAAACCAAATAGTGGCTATAAAAATAAAATAAAATCAGTCGAAAAAGAAAGAGATAGCAAAAGCATGCTCATTTCAGGGGTACTTACGTTTCATATTCCACTCCTCCGGGAAAGGCATTCTGTAAATAGGGATGATGTCTGAGGTTGTGATTGTGACTCATACATCCCCAATATAAATCCTCATCGATGCAGGCGAGGAATGCCTTGGTGGATCGACGGTGTAATTTAATAAGGCCCCCGCGGAAGAGTCGATGGCTATACAATCTGATCAAATGGTTGAGGGTGAAGGTCATTCCCCCGACCATGTTAATAATATGACGAAACATATATACAATCCTCCAAAAAGAATGATAGATCTGACCGAGTGTCACCCGATATTGATGGAAAAAATCGAGAATCACCGGGTCAACCGGTCGAAAATCGACGGGGCCTAAGGTGAAGGGGTATGTACGTACACTGAGATAGCCAACCTTGTGCGTGACTATACTTTCATCAGCGGTAGGAATCTCTACTCGGGCTGCCTCCCCCCAGTGGCAGTCACGCTTGACCCTCTCTACATCCGATATTACACTTATGTATTGGCTCATGGGCGCGCATCAGCCCGATGTAGAAGGGGGATTTTCTATTTTTTTGTCAGAAATAGTGTCGAATGGGACAGGGATGCATTTCTCGATGGTAGGATGGGTTTTTGACTTGACCTTAGACAGTCGTGATGTAGAGGCAGCCTCCTCCCCCCCCCCCCCTTGTGGAAC